>JARQOC010000004.1:205624412-205713596 GCA_033576535.1 Allobates femoralis | reverse complement strand
TATGAGTCAATGTATTTATTTTTTGCTTTTTTTTATTACCGTATATACTCGTTTATAAGCCGACCGTGTATAAGCCGACCCCCTACTTTTGCCCCCAAAACCTGGGAAAACCTATTGACTCGTGTATAAGCCGAGGGTGGACCCCAGCACAGGTATACAGCCCCCAGCAGTGTGGTATACAGGCCCCCCAGTGGTATACAGGCCTCCCAGTGATAGTATACAGCAGCCTCCCCAGTGGTATATACAGGCCCAGAAGTACATACAGCTGCCTCCCCAGTGGTAGTATACAGCAGCCGCCCCAGTGGTATATACAGGCCCCAGTAGTGTATACAGCAGCCTCCCCAGTGGTATATACAGGCCCCAGCAGTATTACAGCAGCCTCCCCAGTGGCATGTACAGGCCCCAGCAGTATATACAGCAGCCCCAGTGTTATACAGCAGCCTCCCCATGTGGTATTTACAGGCCCCAGCAGTATTACAGCAGCCTCCCCAGTGGCATGTACAGGCCCCAGCAGTATATACAGCAGCCCCAGTGTTATACAGCAGCCTCCCCATGTGGTATTTACAGGCCCCAGCAGTATTACAGCAGCCTCCCCAGTGGTATATACAGGCCCCAGCAGTATATACAGCAGCCCGAGTGGTATACAGCAGACCCAGTGGTGTAATATACAGCAGCCCCAGTGGTATATAGCAGCCCCAGTGGTATACAGCAGCCCCAGTGGTATACAGCAGCCCCAGTGGTGTGGTATACAGCAGCTCCAGTGGTATATAGCAGCCCCAGTGGTATATAGCAGCCCCAGTGGTGTGGTATACAGCAGCCCCAGTGGTATATAGCAGCAACAGTGGTATATAGCAGCCCCAGTGGTATACAGCCCCCCCATCAGTGATATACAGGGCCCCAGCTGTATACAGCAGCCCCAGTGGTACACAGCCCCCCCCCCGTGGTATACAGGGCCCCCACTTGCTTGCGGGACACCTGTAAAGCAGGTGGTGGCGTGGCAGCGACAGCGATAAGTATAATGATGTCTTACTTTACAGGTGTGCCGCAAGCAAGGGGGGGCCTGTATACCACGGGGGGGCTGTATACCGCTGGGGCTACTGTATGACTCGTGTATAAGCTGAGGGGGGACTTTTCAGCACATTTTTTGTGCTGAAAAACTCGGCTTATACACGAGTATATACGGTATTCAAAAAGGTTGGTAAAATATGTAAATGGATTGGACAATCTCTTTAACCCAATACAGCAAGGCTATGGAAAAATATAAAGTTCTTAACATATCATTATTTATTATTTCAGATCTTTCATTGAGATCTCTAACAACTGCCTTACCAAAGATCAGGCTGAGCATGTGATAGAAGTAATGTTTAAGGAGGCAGGATTTGAAAATAAAAATGAGCTGACCTGGGAAGATTTCCATTATCTGCTGAGGGATCATGACAAAGAACTTCGTTTTACAAAGCTACAGTTTAAAGGTTTGGTATACAGACACAGACACAAAGGGTCAATTTCATTAAAACTTTTAAACCAGAAAAGTTGTGTAATATCAATGAAAAGTTGCAAAATGTTTGGTATATTCATGTCAGTTTGAATTAGTTCCCAAAAAATGTGTGGAATTTGGGAGCAGTCGGAGCGGGATGGGGGATGTGGCCATCAAATTCATCAAATTGATGGCATTTTTTACATCATAAATGCTATTCCAGTCTTTGACTAGAGTAGAATTTCTGATGCAACTGCTGAGAAACCCACCACTTTTGAGATGTGTCTAATTTATTGACTGGCATAAACCTTTTAATGAATTTGGCTTCTTGTATTCTATCAAGACTAGCGTAGCATGAGCCAGTTTTGATAAATTGGCCCAACACTGTTCACAATTTCCCACCGCTTTAGATCTTAGATAATGTCTTTAAAAGGAGCTAAATAAATACCTAACCATAATATTTGGAGCAGCTTTGGGCTGAACTTTCATGAGAAATTATTCGGAGGCGAAACTGCAAGTTAAAATGAGGTTTCCTTCTAATTGTATTCTAACAAATACTTATATCATTGCCCCATATCTACATTAAAAATCACTAAGGAATTTTTTAAGTATTTTCTTGAAAGGTGATATACTATTTTTTTGTGAGACACAATTTAACATCAGAGCCCAAGTCCTGGTGGCTTAGATCAAATCGGAGTAAGAATATGGTTTGATAGGAATCATTCCTAGTTCAATCACATGCTGGTGTTTCTAACCACCATCCATGCAACATCTTCTCAATTCGATGATTGTTATGGCTAAAGTGTAAGGCTAGGGCCACACTGACGTTTTTACCCTATTCTACCGCAATCCAGTTAAAACTTAGAAGTTTTCCGAGAAGTTGCAGACAACGTTTTCTTCTGTGCACTCAGCTAAAGCGCAGTCCACGCAGCTTTGTGTGTTGCTGGTAATTATGGTAAATATTGGGTAACTAGGGGCAGCATTCTCCCGAACCACATAGCGTTACCGCTATGCACTTCTGGGAAAGCTTCTAAGGCTAGGGTCACACATGCGTTGTTTTTTTCTAAATCCTGATCTGGTTTTCAGCTTTTAAAAAGCTCAAAAACGCATCAGGAGATGCTCCTCATAGGAGTCTATTATAAAAACCAGATTGCTTTACAAGCAATCCGGTTAACGCCTCCGGCTCTGCATCCTGTGTGAAAAATCATGCATGCTGCATGTTTTGGAGCGGTTCTAAGCCCCACAAAGTGGTAACCGCATTGCTCAGGATGTGTAATCCTGAGCAATGCGGTAACCGTATATACTTTGCTTATCCCTGCTGCCGCCGGTACAAGCAAAGTTCTTAACTGTAAAATAAAGCTTTATTAATGATAATAATTATGCCCTTCATGTCTCTAGGGAGTGCCCACCCCCCTAGAGACATGCTACCTACTTAGGTTGGCAAGTAATAGGTTAATATGTTATGTACAGTAAGCCGACTCCTGTCGGCTCTGTACATTTTTATGAATGAAGCCGCAGATCCCCTGTGAGCAGCGCTCATACTATACCTAAGGTACATATAGTATGTGCGCTGTCTGAGGTCCTGCAGGCATTTACAGTAGATCTATGGCTGTGCGCTGCCCATAGATCTACTGTATAAGCCTTCAGGACCCTGGACAGTGCACATACTATATGTGCATTAGGTATAGTATGAGCGCTGCTCACAGGAGAGCTGCGGCTTCATTCATAAGCTTGTTCAGAGCCGACAGGAGTCGGCTTACTGTACATAACATATTAACCTATTACTTGCCAACCTAAGTAGGTAGCATGTCTCTAGGGGGGTGGGCACTCCCTAGAGACATGAATGGCATAATTATTATCATTAATTAAGCTTTATTCATAGATTTTACATCTTTACACACCCAGAGCAATCCGGTTACCAGATTGCGGCTTCAGCAATCCGGTTACCGAATTGCGGCTTGTCTGAAGCCAATTGCGTTCACCACATCCAGATCTGGATGCGGTGAACTCAATTTCAGTAATAAATGTGACCCTAGCCTAAGTTTTAACCGGATTGCGGTAGAGTAGGGTAAAAACGTCAGGGTGGCCATAGCCTTAGGCTAAGTTCACACATTTCAGGTTTGTTTGGACACTGCCTTACGCTAGGGTCAGACCTGCATCAGCAGTCAGGCTGACGATTCTGTTTAAAACTTAGTTTCTAGTAGCCTGAGTGCATAACGTTAATGGGATGTAATGCAATGCACCAGCTTCCTATTCATCTCTATAGTTACCTGACACTTCTCGCAGCTGTCGGCTCCACACACAAGGACCGGATATGTGCTATTGCAGCGTGCACAGGAAAACGCTGCAAGCCGTGTTTTCTGTTCAATCTGCAATAGTGGATATCCGGCCCTTGTCTGTGGAGCCGGTGGCTGCACAAAGCGTCAGGTATCCATAGAGATTAATAGGCAGCCGGCGCATAGCATTACATGCCGTTAAAGCTATGCACTCAGGCTGTCAAAACTTAAGTTTCTAACGGATTTGTCAGCCTGAGGGCTGACGCAGGTTTGACCCTAGCCTTATCCATCTAAAGAGCATGTCCATAAGGCGACTTATAGACATTTGTAAACCCACAAGGAGTTTTAAGCAGAAGCAGTTTTACCACTGGTATCTTTATTTAACATTAAATTTTCGAAGCTTGAAATGGATACAAGATGCTCAAACAGACAGAACATATGCACAGAAATTTGTTTTTACATTGCAGTACTTATATACTTTTTTAACTATAAGGATTGGGTCAGACCTGCGTCAACCCTCAGGCTGATGAATCCATCTAAAACCTAGGTTTTGGCAGCCTGAGCACATAGCATTAACAGACTGTAACGCTATGCGCCGGCTACCTATTCATCTCTATAGTTACCTGACACTTAGTGCAGCCGCCGACTCCATACACAAGGGCCGGATATGCGCTATTGCAGAGCGCACAGGAAACATGGTTTGCAGCGTTTTCCTGTGCACTCTGATGCAGGTCTGACCCTAGAGTTAGGCTGGGGTCACACTTGGCATGAGTTTTTTTAGTGACTTAAAAAAACTCATGCGTTTTTCCATGCGTTTTTTCGTGAAATTATGAGTTTTTTAAGGTGTGTGACGGCAACCTGCGTTTTTGCATGCGTTTTTAAATCTGCCCCAAAAAATAGTGCATGTACTATTTTTTGGTGCTGTTTTAAAAACGCATGCGTTTTTTTAACAAGGGCTCCTATGGAAAACGCATGCAAAAACGCATGGTACATTAGTACCATTTAGTACCATCCAAAAACGCATGCGTTTTCCATAGGGGCCCATGTTTAAAAAAATGCGTGCGTTTTCTTAACATGGGTTCCTATGGAAAACGCATGCGTTTTTGGATGGTACTAAATGGTACTAATGTATCATACGTTTTTGCATGCGTTTTTGATGTCAGCTAATCACAAAATTAGCAAAAACGCACACAAAAACGCATGGTAATGTCACACATGCGTTTTTGCTATTAACACATGCGTTTTTGCTATTAGGGCATGCGTTTTTTAACATGGGGGCCTATGGGTGCATTTTTACATGCTTTTTGGTCTCCAAAAACTCAGGAAAAAAACTCAAGTGTGACCCCAGCCTAAGGGTACTTTCACAACTGCATTTTTTTAAGTCAGGCAGAATTCCACCTTTTTTGAAAAAAAATTGAACTGAGAACATTGCGGCAACATTGCGTTCTGGCTAATGCATTTGTATATGAGTTCAGGACATGTGCAGCACTTGCGTTTTCATCCGGATCCGGCAAATCCAGCACATTAGGCTTGTTTTAAAACCGCAGTTAGCAGTGTTTTTTGTCCAGTGCCTGAAGAGCCGGATTTGACGGATCCGGATGAAAAGTGCTGCTCATTACAAATGCATTAGACAGAATGCAATCTTGCCGGATCCGTTTTTTTTTCAAAAGAGGATGAATTCTGCCGGATTTAAAAAAATGCAGATATGAACGTACTTAACAAAACAGAAAGTAGCTTGAGCTCTATTTCAGGATTATTCCTGAGTGGATGCACTAGAAAAACACTTCATGTAAAAGATGCCATGCCAACCAATTTAACACGTGTGAATATACTGTAAATGATTATTTAAGCCAATAACTGTCAGGCTAGGAATTAGTCATCAGAACCTTCCTTAGCATATTACATATTGGTCAAATTGACAGTGTTTCGGTCTAAAATATACTTTATTTTTTGACTGTTAAAAAATATTTGATTCCATTTGAATAACAATCAAAAAGAGATCTTATTACACATTTCCTGCATTCAGCACCAGTCTTATAAATGACAAGTGCAATCTTAATAAGATCCCAGTAATAATTCTTTCACTAATGACTTAAAATATGGTGACACATTTCTATGTAGTGTACATTTTTCAGGTCTACTCTACACACAATAATCATGATAGGCTATACCAGGATTTCCCAACCTGTGTCTCGGGAGCAATATGTGGTTCATGGGTCCATGACGTGAGGCATGCGGCTGTCTGCCAGCTTGCTGCATTAGCACCTCGTCTAGCAAACAGCTAATGGCCACTTTACAAGTCCCGATATCGGTGTCCAACTCTGATAAAAAGTGACGTGGTTCGTGCGTTGGCTCCGATATCGTCCGTGCGTTGTGTGGGGTAAATGTCCAATTCGATGCAAGAACGATGCTAAAACGATATCAGGGAAGAAATGAGCAGGCTCTCCAACTGCCCGATATTGGATGGACGATCTGGCAGGATCGTGCTGTGTGACAGCCCAACAACGACTTGGAGAACAACTTCCCCTATTCACTCCCATGTTAAATGGTCGTTCTCTGGTTCGCTCGCACAAGGGGGCGTATACATCGCAGTTGTGTTGCCTGCCGATATCGCTCTGTGTAACAGCTCCTATGCGATCTTGGAATTCTGCCCAAAAAATGCGCGCTCCTGCGTCGTTGTATCCATCATCGGAACGATGTTGGGACATGTAAAGTGGCCATAAGAAGAGCAGGTCTCTTAAGTAGTCCCAAACAAAAAAGTAAATCTGCATGTTCATATACTGACTTTGGAGGGTTTAGAGCTAATTTATGTTTGGAGTATTGGAGACAGGATGATACTAATTGTCACAGGAGGTGTTTGAAGCTGGATACAATAGTTTGGTGGGAGTACTTGATACAAAAATATTGAAGAGGCATATTGTGGGATTCCCACTTCTATCAAGACCAGCGTGAACAAGTTTGTCTTGATGAAGCATGGCCAATGACTGTAGATATATTCTTTGTATTGTCCCAAGATTAAATCTAGATTAATAAATGAGTAACTTATAGCCCATGTACAGACCACAAATCAATGGCACAAACACATGTCTGCAAATAGAGATTCTGCTTTGACTTTTATCCTAAGTCATGTGGCAAGTCTCATCAAATGATTGATATTGACTTCTAGAATAGCTGCTTTCAGTAGGTTACACAAGAGTTCAAGTCTGCCTGCTCTCTGAAGAGGCAATTTGTATATTTTGCCCAAGAATCATATTTAACAGTTTCTGTTACACTGCTTTGCTTTGGCTAATAGATTTGTGTTTTTCTTTACCAGGTATGGATGGTTCAGAAGTCTACAATCAAATGTTCAGAAGAGTTTCCTGTATTGAAACAAGGGGGGACAAAAAAGAGTATGTATGCTATATTCTATGATTATATGTAACTAAAACAACATTTCTTAAAGAATAACAACAATTTAAGAAATCTTTTGACGTGTCATAGAGAAATTGTGCTTTTTGTCCTAAACATAGGAGCAGACCTGCTGAACCGAGCTGAGTTGAGATGTACTTATAGACTTTCTATTCTAGTTCAGCTGAGTGCTTCTGCTCCTTTGTTCTAATTATTGGTTTGGGTCCCACTCTGCAGATCAAACTATGTGATTTATTCATGATTTGGAGCTCAGACAATGTCTGACATGTGACACAACTGTATATTCTGATATTCATGATGGGGGCGGGCTCTGTGATGATAGGAGCGGGCTCATGTGGTATTGCCATTCTTTCTTGGGTGGGCGGTGAGGTGAGGATCGGCGCGATGTCTGAGGTGGGCTTTTGACACCCGTTGCCATCTTTGTTAACCCTGTACTACACAGTAGTAGACTAGGTGTACAAACATGATGACCGCATGTGCAGTTACTGATGGGGTGATGACACAATGAAGGTGAGCTCTGAGGCAGCTTTGTTAGGGATTATGAGAGAAGGTGGCACAGCAACACAACCATTGGAGGATCCAGGCCAGTAGAACAGTAGCAGCATGTGGTGCGTTAGTGTTTCTTCGCAGTGTATGCCATCGACTGTGCAGTTCCACCAGCAGTCCCCACATTGACACAATCATCACTTGGGTGTGCCAAAATTGTGACCACGATGTTATTTTTTGCATTTCAGCTGGCCAATCAGGTGGTGTTCAGCTGCCCAATGAGGTGGCGCTTTAAAAGGGACATCCAGATGCCTAGGCATTTATGTATATATAATTTGACATGATCTTGTACCTTATATGATCTAGATACCTCAGTAATGTATTTTATAATAAGCTGTAAAGAGTAGTATTACATTCTGACATACATAAATTATTCTGATGATGTGGTAAAAATAGTTTTCTTTCCATAAGTTCACCTAATACATTAGTGGAACAACGATTATACACAGAAGCAAAAAAGGGAAAATACCAAAGAAGCAAAATGCATCAGAAAATCCAGGAGTTTAAACGTTTTATTGAGAATTACCGGCGACATATTGTCTGTGTGGTTATATTCTATGGAGTTTCTGCAGGACTGTTCTTAGAAAAAGCTTACTGTAAGTATTATGGGTGAAATGGTTGCTATTTAACAGTGCTGAAATATTCTAAAAATATTATTTTTTTAGTCTCTTTTCATATCATAAGGAGAGTAATAGAAAACCCATCCTACAAATTTATTAACCCTGCATCAGGCGCACCTCTAGCACACTAGAGTTTGGGCGCAAAGCAACTGACAGGCACAGGTCACCTATAATATCTAGTTATCTGAATTTCAGGGCTCTAAAAGTAATCAGTAACTTTCATATGTACTAAAATAAAGTATATGAAATCTGATGCAAAAACCCCTCATTTAATGACCATAAAAGTAATAAAATAAAACAAATAGTATCTAAATTTCACAATTATCCCCAAAATAACCTCCAATTTTCAGGACAAAACTTTAACTAAACCTTAAAATGATGCAAGAAATTTAATTGTAAGGCTTAGATGCCACTGGAATAAAGTTTCACTTAGATTCAGAAATTAAAAGCTCAGCAGAAGAAACACATTGGCAGAGAGAAAAGTAAGTTTGGCAGATAATATTTGCATGAGACTGACAGATCGCATAGGGGCATTTTTGGCATTCGTAATTTGTGGCATGGTATAGGCGGTGCAGCTACATCATTCGGAAGGCGCATTGTGCCTGATAGGACATTTTTCTGAGAAAACCCTAATTATTTCTACAAATTTTGCGTTATTCATTCATAAAATGAGCAAACTACACAATTGTGATAAAAAAATACAGAAATTGTGAACCTTCAACATTAAGATGCAATGGGCCTAAGAAGCCGTGGAGGTCATACCTGCTCCCTGCAAGGACAGCGGTAATACTGAGTTGGGGTTTTCAAGCAGCACGTAAAGAAAGGAAGGTATTGGGAGTGGCAGAATCCTCTGCTGCCTTGGAGATGAGGCGTAAATAAAAATGTTTGAGCTGTGCCTATTAGGCCAGTTGTGCCTAATGGAGGGTTAATCGTAAAAATAAAAGGCATTTTTGCCAGTTTCATAGCTATAAGAAATGGTGTCCTTGATTGTTTTGAAGTCTTTGCAGCTAATATAGGTTATTATAGGTGTAATTGCCATTATCTTACCAATCACAGTAAATGTCAAGGATGTGTACAGCTGCGTGTTCTAAGCTCTACACCTATATTGCTAATGTAAAACTAATGTGTCCAATATATAGTTTTTAATATGTCAGTAAAAATGTAAACTGTTGCTTTCTGCAGTAAGAAAATCATACTATGAAGGGAAAATGATTCAAACAGAATATTAAAACATCAATTGAAGCTACAGAAGAGCAAATCAATTGGATGTGAAACAAATTAGCATTACATTTTCAAGCTTTGGGCTATATCTGACGAATGTAAACAATTTGTGATTTGCCTAAAATGTTTGCCATATTTTACGCAGTGCAAAAGATTGTCATGCAAGGAAGGCTTGAGTGTGGCAAGGCGGGCCTCCTTATAATGCCTGGCAGCTATTACAGCACATGGTATAGGGCAGTCAATTAGGGGAGACTATAATAGAAAAAAACACTGAGCCACGTAACTTAACCTAGAGATAAGGAGAGAAAAAGCCATAAAACAGTGAAGACATTCTACAGGCAGTGTGTTATAGCACACTTGTGAAGATAAGAGTATAATTTGTGAAGGAAAAAGAATTATATAGAAATTCAATTGATAAATAAAAAGGAGAGATTGGACTGATTAATCTCAGTGGATATAGTGCTGCTTCTTAAAGAAAATTGTCATTCTTCATATGGAAGCAGGCCACCAATATTGCCAAATGAAAAAACTTTTGTGACCGTGGAATAAAAAAAGTCTGATGGGCCCTGGTGTGAAATTTGGACTTGCCCCCCTGCACCTTAGTTAGATGTATGGGTCCTTGTAGTTTTGCAAATCCTATAAAGACATAAAACTTGCCCCCCCACTTCATTGTGTAGTAATATTCCCCATCCTGGTATATACAGTCTCCCATCCTGATACACATACCCCCTATCTTGGTATATATGCCCCCATCCTTGTATATATGCTGTCCATCCTGGTATATATGCACCCCATCGTGCAATTTATGGTCCCCATCCTGATATATATGGCCCCTATCCTGGTATATATCCCTCATCCTAGTATACATGGTCTCATAGTATAATTTGGTGCCAAATACTATGATTGTTAATATCTTTGCAAGGGACTGGAAAAATCTAAAAAAAACAAGCAAAAAACACAAAACGTTCTATTCTGCTCTACAGCCAATATCACTTTGTATATTATGTTGAAAATGAAAAGTTTTGAAAAATAATCATTTCATTTTAGGCTCAAAACTCTTGGGTATAGTACTTTTAACCACTTTAGACATAACAAAACTATGAGAAGCTAAATTGAATTTCTATTGACTTCCGTGATGATCTTTAGATTAGTTCTTAACGTCTAGTTATGGTACTTTTTGCGACCTGTTTGGAAACACATGATGAGGATCTCACTCTGACTGCTCACATCTTCCTGGACATTACCAGCCTGTCTGCTGTGTTAAGGTCAGCCAAAAGTAATTTGTTAAATTGTTGATTTATCTTGAAAACAGAGCCTTGTTTTGAGCTGTCAGGAATGACGAAGTGGCTGTGCATGATTGACTCTCTCCACTCATAAGGGAGTTCCAAAAATTGCCAAGCTAGGGTTTATTATTCTCAGATGCCATACAAATTAGTTAAGAAGGCTACACATGGCAGCACAGGATCGTGCTCCATTCTTGAGATAGATGTGGATCTCAGTGATATTTTCATGGCAGACTATGATGAGAATTATCCTGTAAATAATATTTTTGGTATTGTTATTATACAATAAGCATTAAGCTACAGTATATTATCTATCTCACTTTCAGGTTATGCTTTTGAGTCCCAGCACTCAGGCATTGGTGAAGTAACATTACCAGGTATCATTGTATCCAGAGGAACAGCTGCCAGTATCTCCTTTATGTATTCCTATATACTGCTCACTATGTGTCGCAATCTTATCACTTTTCTAAGAGAGACCTTCCTAAATCAATATATTCCTTTTGATGCTGCAGTGGATTTTCACCGACTTATTGCAAAAACTGCTGTTATATTAACAGGTTGGTAGTACTATTCCTCTTGTGACGTTTAAAAATATTTGGAATATAAACCATAGTAAAGGAATAAAAATAAAAACTCTATTCCATGTTTGATTTTTGTTAAGAATTAACAACATTTAGGCCATTAGAGGATCCACTAAAATAAGCATAGTTTATGAATTATTAGTGTGGCACCCCTGAGGGTCCAATCGCCACAGAGGTATGGCACCACAGCCAGAGGTGCGGTACCCCACTCTTGGGTAAGGAGGGGGCACTACCCGATACCCATACACCTGCACCCAACACCACACCACTCCAGGCCAATGGATCTCGGTGGACCCTATTGAGGGAGGGCCCCATCTCAGGATGGAGAGGGAACTAAGTAGATGGGTTGGGTGGAGGAAGTAGATAAAGGTAGGACACCCGGAAGTAGAGAGAGTAGAAAGAACATGAGGAAAACACCAGTTAATCAGTTAGTTAGTCAGTTTGTAATAGGAGTCAGTCACGAGTGGAGTGACCGAGAGAGATATCCTGGGGACTGGAGCGGAGAGGAGCTTGTCCCAGGGAAAAAGAAGCAAGAACAGAGACGTAGGAGTCAGTGAGGGGCTCCAGAAACAGAGAAGAAGTCCTGAGGGCATGGGAAGTGAGGGATCTACCCGTGAATCCACTCCAACCGTAGTTGAGTGGAGGGACCAGGTCACAGTGGGCACCGGACCCAGACTAGTAGAGAGACTCTAGGACTCAGCTAGAAAACCGGAGGCTGTGGTATCTGTAAGTGCCATAGCCAGATAAGCACGCAATCGCTAAAAAGGCAGCCGCATAAGGTCAAGGAGACTAGGAAGACGTCACCCGACATGACCTGAGGCTGCTGGCTTGGGACACTATGTGTGAGGCGCAGGGCAGGAGGGCGAGAGCCAGCACAGTGAGATGACACGGAAAGGAACACCAGAAGGGGGTCCAGGTAAAGTGCACCCAAGTTACCCTATAGTTGGCTGGAACCCTAACTTGGAGGACCTAGCACTCAGCTGGTTGTTGTAACCTGGAGAACTGTGAGAACTGTGAGTAAAATGTAAAAACTGCATCCTACTGTGTCCTAAGATTTAATGACTGCCTCACTTGCCCTGTGCTACATCGGTAACAATCATCTCATAGACTTTATAACTACTCTGTGGCCTCGCTCTACCCGTGGAGAGCTGTAACATCTCTGCTGCATCACCAACTGCCCCAGTGGATCTGAACAGCATCGTCGGCCATCCAATTGTCGAGTACCACGGGTGGCGTCACAAATTAATTCCCTTTATAAACTTCCCCCATTTTTATGACATGGCCAGGGTCATGGAGCCGGGTCACGCCACTGTGACATTCCTCAAGAGACCCGACTGGCCTGGTTCCGAGTATCTCACTGCCCTTGTGTGGGCGGTTCATTAGCATTAGAAGCGTACCATTAAAATTCTCTCAATATCAAAGATTGTATCATTACTGTACCATGATATACATTGCCCTGAAAATAAAAATTAATCTCCTATGAACTTCTCCACTTTTTTTCAGATTACACCCACAGACCTGAATGCATTTTTGGGCGGATTTTGTGTTATATACCAAACACTAAGTAACAAATATTTGTGAACTGTAAAGGATACATGGTTTTCTAAATATTTTAGAATATTTATGGTAATGACAGAATAATGCTGTGGGGATACTTCTCTTCAGCAGGGACAGGGAAGATTGTCAGAACTGATTGGAAGATATACAGTATGGAATTAAACACAGAGCAATCCTGGAGGAAAACCTGTTAGAGGCTGCAAAAGACTTGACACTGGGGCGTAGGTTCACATTCAAGCAAGACTTCGACACTAAACAAACTGCCCGAACTATAATGGAATGGTTTAGATCTAAGCCTATTCATTTGTGTGAATAGCCCAGTCAAGAACTAAATCCCATTGAGAATCTGTGACACGACAATTGCTGTTCACAGACATCCTCTATCCAATCCACCTATCAAAAATGTTAGCGTCCAGAAGAACAACGCTGGTAGAGACATTCCCCAAATGACTTACACCAGTAATTGTAGGGAAGAGTGGTCCTAAAAAGTATTGACTCATGGGGCTGAATACAAATGTACATCACTATTTTCATATTTAAATGTTTAAAACCATGTAACACTTCACAAATACTTGCTACTTTGTGCTGGTATATCACATAAAATCCCAATAAAATAAATTGAAGTTTGAAGGTATAATGTAAAAAAGTGTGAAAATGTTCACGTAGTATGAATTTTTTTTAAGGCACTCTTTATGGTGTGGAAAATGGGCTACAAAGTAATGATGCTTTCAAAAATAGACGTTAAAAAAAAATATTTTTAACAGTAAAAAAAATGCAAAGTAATTAAACAAAAAAGAAAAATAAATCAAATATTTGTTGTGATCACCCTTAGCCTTTAAAACAGTATCAAAGCCATAATTCTTCTAGGTAGACTTGCCCATACTTAGGTGGATGTTCAAAACATCTTAAAAAATCAACTACAGATTTCCAGTGGATGCAGCTGATTAAATCGTTCTTTTTCTTCATGTAATAACAGCCAGACTTGATGTTATTGATATAAGGACTCTATGGAGGTTACATCGCATCCATGTCTATAATTTTAAACTTTTAGTGCTTATTATTCATATTTCTGAATGTTAGTTAATGTTAGTTAGTTTAAAGTATAAAAAATATGATTAATATAAATGTTCTTTATTATTTTTAGTTAATTTCACAAGCAAAAAACATTTTATTTTACCTCTAAGTTATACAGTGAGTGAAATCAGTATTGAACACATCTGTAATTTTCTAAGTAACTATATTTTTAAAGGTGTTATTGACATGAATTTCTCACCAAATGTTTGTAACAACTCATCCAATTCACATAGGTAAAGAAATCACACCATAGATGTTCATACATTTTGTGAAAAAAAAAGAATAAAGTGGCACCCACCATCTAGAAAAATGGACCCTGGAGGTGTAGACTTTTTGAAGTGTGTGCATCACACGAAACGGCTGTAGTCCATGAACCATCCCCGTCTTCAAATCTCCTGAATTCCTCTTTTACGTACGAATATAGGATCATATTTTTCCAGATAGTGAGTGCCACTTTATTATTTTCCTTTTGCATGTTATGGACTTGTGGTTTTCTAAGTAAGCACACCATCTTTTTGCTCCTTTTTTTGATTAATCACCATATCGCTGTTCACAATACACAACTTCTGTGGAGGTAGTACCGAACATTTAATTCTACATCCAAGTACTGAATGGCCATACATTTAGTGATGTGTAGTAATGCGGAATGACATAGGGAAAAATATTGAACACACTTTATGAAATTGTTTAACAAGAGCATTGTTGGTGATGACAGCTTCAAAATGCCTTCAATATGGAGAAACTAGTCACATGCCTTACTCAGGTGTGATTTTGGCTCATTCTTCCACACAAACACTCTTCAAATCGTGAAGGTTCCGTGGGCTCCTTCTATGAGTTCTGACATTTAGTTCCTTCCATAAATTTTCTATTGGATTCAGGTCAGGTGATTGGTTGAGCCATTCTAGCAGCTTTGTTTTACTTCTCTGAAACCAGTTAGGTGTTTCAAATTATTTCCTTCACTGTGTATTTGAAATCATTGTCTTACTAAAATGTCCACCATCTTTTCATCTTCATTATCCTGTAAGATGGTATCAGATTTCTATCAATGTCTTGGTACATTTTTCCGTTCATCCCACCTTCAATTATATGATATTCTCTAGCGCTGGAAAAACAGCCCCACATTGTGCTGTTCCCACCTCCAAACTTTACTGGTACGGTGTTAAAGACTATTAAACGTGTTGTGCATTATGGCATCCAAAGACCTTAATATTTCACAGGCTTGCCTACATGTTGTTGGGTGACCTTTTAAGACCCTCGATCATAATTATGTTCAGCAATGGAGTCTTGTTTAATGAGTGTGCATACAGGAGATGGAGGTGGAGTGCATTGCTTATTGTTTTATTTGAAACAATTGCACCTGCTTAGTTAAGGTTTTTCTGTAGCTCTCCATTGGTTCCCCATGAAGTTTGGAAAACATGTGATAATTATTTTCATTCCTTTGTTTGAAATCTTGCGGGGAGCATCTGGTTATGGCCAGTTTAGGATAATATGATGTTCTTCTGGATTATGGCCCAAGTAGTGCCTTCAATATTTTAGAACCAATCATGTCAGTATGTTTTTCAATTGAAAGGTTGCAAAGGTCTTAATACAGCTCAATGGTTTAAGCCATCATGAAATGTTTCTTGAAGGGTACCTTGTTAATGGTGTCATGACTTTCCATGGCCTTATGCACCTCTCTTTCTTTATGTGTTCAATACTTTTCCCTTGTCTCATTTCGTATTAATACACACACAATAACTTCATAAAGGAACATCTATTGCTTGATTTTATGGCTTGTGTGGATTGGATGGGTTGTTATATTCCACCCAACATCTGGTAGAAAATTCATGTCAATAGAACCTTTTGAAATATATTTACTAAGAAAATCTGTTTTGTGTTCAATACTTATTTCACCCACTAAATATGCACTACTCATCCACTGTAAGGTTACAAAAATGTATTATTTACCACTGTTGTTTCCGTGTCTTACAGTTCTCCATAGTGTTGGTCATGCAGTCAACATTTTTATGTTTTCCATCACTCCTCTTAGTACCCTTTCCTGCATCTTTCCCAAGGTTTTTATAGATGATGGGTAAGTTAGTTATGCTATGTTAATTCAAAAGCAGAACTGCAAAAAACGATTCTTCAATACATACATTAATATCTTACTAACTTCTCATAATTACACCATGTACATTAAATGCATTAAATGAAGGTTGCCTGAATTGACCAAGTTCGCCTGTACTGGCCAACAATTTGAGGTTCATGGGAAAGCAAGAATATTGGGCAGTTAGAATTTTAACTCCTGATCATATCTTTTCTCTTTCTTCTCATCTCTCTCCATTGAAAACACTTGAATGCTCAGTAAAGTGCTTTTACGTATGGTTTTCTATGATGAGAATCAGCTCTACTTGCACTGGCTTAACCCCTTCTCCACTCAGGAATTTTTCGTTTTTCGATTTTTGCTCTCCTGCTTCCAAGAGCTATGTTTTTTTTTATTTTTCCATCAATATAGACATACAGTTAGGGCCAGAAATATTTGGACAGTGACACAATTTTCGCGAGTTGGGCTCTGCATGCCACCACATTGGCTTTGAAATGAAACCTCTACAACCGAATTCAAGTGCAGATTGTAACGTTTAATTTGAAGGGTTGAACAAAAAAATCTGATAGAAAATGTAGGAATTGTACACATTTCTTTACAAACACTCCACATTTTAGGAGGTCAAAAGTAATTGGACAAATAAACATAACCCAAACAAATTATTTTTATTTTCAATATTTTGTTGCGAATCCTTTGGAGGCAATCACTGCCTTAAGTCTGGAACCCATGGACATCACCAAACGCTGGGTTTCCTCCTTCTTAATGCTTTGCCAGGCCTTTACAGCCGCAGCCTTCAGGTCTTGCTTGTTTGTGGGTCTTTCCGTCTTAAGTCTGGATTTGAGCAAGTGAAATGCATGCTCAATTGGGTTAAGATCTGGTGATTGACTTGGCCATTGCAGAAGGTTCCACTTTTTTGCACTCATGAACTCCTGGGTAGCTTTGGCTGTATGCTTGGGGTCATTGTCCATCTGTACTATGAAGCGCCGTCCAATCAACTTTACAGCATTTGGCTGAATCTGGGCTGAAAGTATATCCCGGTATACTTCAGAATTCATCCGGCTACTCTTGTCTGCTGTTATGTCATCAATAAACACAAGTGACCCAGTGCCATTGAAAGCCATGCATGCCCATGCCATCACGTTGCCTCCACCATGTTTTACAGAGGATGTGGTGTGCCTAGGATCATGTGCCGTTCCCTTTCTTCTCCAAACTTTTTTCTTCCCATCATTCTGGTACAGGTTGATCTTTGTCTCATTTGTCCATAGAATACTTTTCCAGAACTGAGCTGGCTTCTTGAGGTGTTTTTCAGCAAATTTAACTCTGGCCTGTCTATTTTTGGAATTGATGAATGGTTTGCATCTAGATGTGAACCCTTTGTATTTACTGTCATGGAGTCTTCTCTTTACTGTTGACTTAGAGACAGATACACCTACTTCACTGAGAGTGTTCTGGACTTCAGTTGATGTTGTGAACGGGTTCTTCTTCACCAAATAAAGTATGCGGCGATCATCCACCACTGTTGTCATCCGTGGACGCCCAGGCCTTTTACAGTTCCCAAGCTCACCAGTCAATTCCTTTTTTCTCAGAATGTACCCAACTGTTGATTTTGCTACTCCAAGCATGTCTGCTATCTCTCTCATGGATTTTTTCTTTTTTTTCAGCCTCAGGATGTTCTGCTTCACCTCAATTGAGAGTTTCTTTGACCGCATGTTGTCTGGTCACAGCAACAGCTTCCAAATGCAAAACCACACACCTGGAATCCACCCCTGACCTTTTAACTACTACATTGATTACAGGTTAACGAGGGAGACGCCTTCAGAGTTAATTGCAGCCCTTAGAGTCCATTGTCCAATTACTTTTGGTCCCTTGAAAAAGAGGAGGCTATGCATTACAGAGCTATGATTCCTAAACCCTTTCTCCGATTTGGATGTGGAAACTCTCATATTGCAGCTGGGAGTGTGCACTTTCAGCCCATATTATATATATAATTGTATTTCTGAACATGTTTTTGTAAACAGCTAAAATAACAAAACTTGTGTCACTGTCCAAATATTTCTGGCCCTAACTGTATGAGGGTTTGTTTTTTGCGGGATGAGTGGTACTTTCAGATGCAATTATTTATTTTACCATATAGTGTACAGGAAAATGGGAAAAAAAGACTCCAAATGCAGTGAAATTGCAAAAAAAGTGCAATTACACGTTTGTGTTTTTTGGGTTTTTATTCGACATGATCACTATATGGTAAAACTGATGGGACGGTGTGATGCCTCAGGTCGGTACAAGTTCGTAGATACCAAACATGTATACCTTTACTGGTATCTAAGTGGTGAAAAAAAATTGTAAAGTTTGAAAAAAAAAAGAATTGCTCTTAAGGTGCCATATACTGAGGCTCGTAGCATTCTCATTTTTTGGGATCTGGGGCTGTGTGATGGCTTATTTGTTGTGGGTTGAGCTGCTGTTTCTAATGATACCATTTTTGGTTGGATGCGCTGTTTTGATCGCCCTTTATCGCAATGTTGCAGTGACCAAAAAAACATAATTTTTGGCGTTTGAACCTTTTTTCCATTACGCAGTTTACGGCTCTCATTAATTGATTTTATATATTTATAAATCGAGCGTTTCTGAACGCGGCAATTACAAATATGTGTTTTTTTTATACTTATAGTTTGAATGGTGGAATAGTGGGGTGATTTCAACTTTTAGATTTTTTTTCTCATATTTTTAAAAACGTTTACAATTAATTCTTGATTTTTTACTGCCCTATGGAGGCACACTGCTGCAGCATCCGATTGCTTGTGAGCTGCAGCACTGGTCCCGATGAGCGTGAGCACTGGGGAGCCCGCGAACTTACCGCAGGATCTTGGATGCAGGCAGGGAACAGTGCGTTCCCTGCCAAAATCATGTTGCCAAGGTGACAATGCAACAGCACTGGCTAATCAACAGACATGATGAGGATGCTAGAAGTGTGGGGTTCCTGTCACTTTCCAGATATTACAGACCTGGATGCTGGACCAGAATCAAGGGTCTAACAATTGCAGTTGAAGAGGGTAATATTGCAATTGGGCAAGTGAGGAAGGGAGGCCCATCAATACCAGCACCTATTTCAGCTAGATGAGCATCAAAAGAAACACAATTTAGTTGAAAAACATTGTGGTGCAGACCCAGGGGGTCCCTTTAATGCAATATATACTGTTGGACAATCAGTAGCTGGTAGCTGACATAAGCGTGCAAGTCACTGGTGGCATATAGCATATAGTGATGTTATGTGCTACCTGACATTTGTACGCTGAAGTCAGCTGCTCATTTTCACTGGCTGCAGAAATGGACACCAAGCAGCAGGAAATGTGAGTAGAATCATTTATTTTTTTATGCTTTAGAGAACAGCATCAGAATCAGGTACATATATACTGGGATGGGGCTAGGATAGGGGACATCTATACCAAGATGAGCCAAGGATAGAGGACATATATACCATAATGGGGAACATATCTGTAACTGCACCCCAGCACTGACTGACAGTTGGCTCAAATGTCTCCGCTAATTATGTAGAGAGCGGTGACTGAAACCACATCAGCCATGGCCTAATCACTGAAAGTCAAAGACCGCCAGAAGGAAAAAAGATCATTTCCTCACGAAACCTGAACTGTCAGTGTAGGTGCCGCTGTGTAGCTTCCAAATGCTAATTGTCTGCAGATTAACTCCATACATGCAAGTTATTAGGGATTTTTTTTACATCAGATCAATACATAAGACTTTACTTAACAAACTATATACATTTCTCTTTCAAGATATTAAAGTGATCCTAAACCCAGAAGACAACCCCACATCCCCTTCATACCTATCCATGCAGCTTGTGAACCTGCTGCCATCCATCCCTGTATCCTCCAAAACCACTGTGGCATTCTTCATAAATCATACTTTTATAATATCATTTCTGGGCGTTTCACTGCAATTATAAAGCCGCAGCAGGCGGGCCTGTGTGCCGCTCTCCCCCTCCTTGTCCGTTATTATACACTCCGCCATGGGCGTGCTAAACAACAGAGAGGCGGCTCGCCTCATAGTATGGGCGTTGAAACCGGTATGACGCGTATTACGTCATACCGGTTTCAACGCCCATACTATGAGGCGAGCCGCCTCTCTGTTGTTTAGCACGCCCATGGCGGCGTGTATAATAACGGACAAGGAGGGGGAGAGCGGCACACAGGCCCGCCTGCTGCGGCTTTATAATTGCAGTGAAAAGCCCAGAAATGAGATTATAAAAGTATGATTTATGAAGAATGCCACAGCGGTTTTGGAAGATACAGGGATGGATGGCAGCAGGTTCACAAGCTGCATGGATAGGTATGAAGGGGATGTGGGGTTGTCTTCTGGGTTTAGGATCACTTTAAAATTAGCCATAAACACGTTCAACCAAGAAGGTTATAGCAGTAAAAGTGATATTGTACAAAAGATTGTACTTAAAATTATATATATATTGTGAGGCACCGCCGGCATGATCCGCATGGCCGGGGTACATCACATGTAGGATCAGAGGATGATCCTGTGCACACTGGCCGGTTTTCCTGTGATGATAATACTGTGTGAACCAACCTGAACACAATGAGGTTTCATGAGCCTAATGAGCGGCAGTGAGAGTGGGATGAGATCGAGGAGTCCATGAGGAATAGGATGTAATGAGTGAGTGCTGACAACCCGGAACACAGGGAGTTAACCTGAGCTGGGTGACAGGCTGATTACAAGCAGCTGAGGGGGTGTGTCCATGTGGGAGTGGCTGGCACGATAAGAGCCGGCCACCTGAGTGATTGTGAGATTCATTCTGGAGGCTGAGATTGATCCTGGAAGCTGAGATTGAGTCAGATGGAAGCTGAGACCAGCCTGAGTGCAGAGCAGTCCAAGGCTCTGTGTGCATGACATGATGGGAGCATGCTAGCTCCATGCCGGTGCCGAGGTCCGTGGTCGTGTCCGCACCTAGAGGGGGAAGCCGTGGTTGACCCGTGGACGCTAGACCGGGCGTGGGGTGAAACACGCCCGGGAAAGGAGCCTGTGGGGATGCCTGGTGGAACCTGTGACCCAGGTAGCGAGACCCGGATCCGTGCCCGGTAAGAAAGCAGTTCCCGAGCGATAGTGTGAACTGTGCACCTGGTGTGCGTAAATCATGTTAGGCGAGTATAGACCGCCCTTGGGACCGACTCAGTGGAGTCCGTTAAAGGTCCTGATGAACCGGAATGTATGTAGCCCGTGGAGGCAATTGTATGTAGTGTGCCAGGCGGGCATAGACCGCCTTTGGGTCCGAGTCAGAGTACTCAGTTAAGGGACCCGATGAACTATGTGTATGAGGGCTTAGGTAATGGCCCTGAATGAGAGATGATGACCTATGTAAGACCCATGTATAATCATGTGGAGAGACAGTGACCCAGCTGGTATGGATGATGTTGGAGGCGTTCCGTCCTTGGGACGAGAGGGAGGCTTGCCCTGCTGCTTGCAGAGGGTACCCGTCCCTCAACCACGACCTCTAATGGGGTGAGTGTGCCTGTGGTGCCAGAGACAGGGGTAAGAGGGCTCCAGTAGGTAACGGATGAGGTTCCCGTGTACTATGGTTTGCCAATCCCTGTAATGGGCCATGGAGGGGCCACAGTCCATGGATGTGGGCTGTGAGCAGGTGTGTGATCCATGGACGTTTGAATGATGGATCACATACGGTATGTAAGGACCCGGTCAGGCAGGATTCCTGACTACGGGTGAATGTTGAGTCATCATGCTGGGTGACTAAAGCCAGGCGGCAGGTACCGCCATTGGGACCCACAGGGCCCGTTGAGGCGTAGGTAACGAAGGTCAGAAGCAGGGGTTAAAAGGGCTCCTAGAGTGGGGACACCATGGTTGAACCAGGTGGACGCTGACCTGGACATGGGGTGAAACATGTCCAGGAAGGAGCCCCTTGGGGATACATGACATACCCGGGACTCAGGTTGCTCAATCCCTGTTATGCACCCGGAGGGGTCATCGTCGAAATATGATACATGTATTTATTATAAATGTACTGTAAGATGTGTAAGTAGGCCGGAGGCCGTAGCTACCCCGGGAGCAGGTGTTAGAGCTCCAATGGGGAAAGAGTAGTGGTTACAGGTCCCGGGTTACTGTGAATGTATATGTGCAATGTTTTATGTAATGTATGATGTGTTTATGTAAAGTGTTTATATGCAATGTGATATGTGTCCAACATGCTACCCGGGTTATATTATTATATGTGAAAAATAAACGGGTACACATTGGTTAAACTTATAAACACGTGTTTGTTGTCGTTTGCAAGCGGGTTCCCCGGGTGCTACCTCACAATATATACAGTTCAAAAAGTTGCAGCACTCGGATCCTTCTTGTGCAAAGTTTCCTTTTTATTGCAGCATGGGCACAACGCGACGTTTCAGGTAATATCACCCTTCCTGCAGCCTGGATGGCCTCTTCTCAAGACGCTGACTCTGCCGCCTCCCTCTACAACTCCACTCTCACCACTGCCCTCGACCAAGCTGCTCCACTCACATTTAACACAACACGAGTACAACGACAACCCTGGCTCACGACCCTCACCAAGAAACTCAGATGGATGACCAGGGCAGCCGAGCGGAAATGGAAGAAATCCCACTCCGCAGAGCACTTCGCCCTATACAAGCGTTCCCTCAATACCTTCAAGACTGCCCTTGACTCCGCAAAACAAGCCTACTTCTCCTCCCTAATTACCGCCCTGTCCTACAACCCCAAACAACTCTTCAAAACCTTCAACTCTTTACTTCGTCCCCCTGCACCTCCTCCCTCACCCCTCATTTCCGCTGATGACTTCGCCACCGTCTTCAAAGACAAAATTGACAAACTCAGACAAAGCTTCAACCCTCATTCCCCCCGCGCGCATCCCAAGTCCAGCCCATCCCCCCCCTCACCCAAATGCAGTTTCACCCCCATGACAGAGGACCACCTCCCCTCCCTTCTAGCACAATCACACCTCACCACACGCGCCCTTGATCCACTCCCCTTCCACCTCATCCCTAACCTCACTCAGCCCTCATCCCTGCTCTAACACACCTCTTCAACATTTTACCCAAATCCGGCACATTCCCCTTACCCTTCAAACACGCCCTAATCAAGCCCATCCTAAAAAAAACATTCCTTTACCCTACAACAGTCTTCAACTACCGCCCCATATCTCTCCTCCCGTTTGCCTCAAAACTTCTTGAACAACACGTCTATTCCGAACTGTCCTCCCACCTCTCTTCCTGCACTTTCTTTGATCGCCTACAATCTGGCTTCCGACCTCACCACTCCACCGAAACAGCCCTAACCAAAGTCACTAACGACCTTCTTACCACCAAGAGCAAACGACACTATTCTGTCCTCATCCTTCTCGACCTTTCTGCTGCCTTCGACACTGTTGACCACTCCCTCTTACTCCAAATTCTTGAGTCTCTTGGCATTACTGACCTTGTGCTCTCCTGGATCTCCTCCTTCCTAACGGATAGGACCTTCAGCGTCACCCACTCCCACATCTCCTCCTCGCCCCACCCCCTCTCTGTAGGTGTCCCCCAAGGCTCGGTCCTGGGACCACTACTCTTCTCCATTTACACCCTCGGCCTAGGCAACCTCATCGAGTCACATGGACTCCTATACCACCTCTAGGCTGACGACACCCAGCTCTATCTGTCTGGCCCTGATATCTCCTCCCTTTTATCCAAAATTCCTCCATGCCTATCCGCCATTGCATCCTTCTTTTCTACCCGCTTCCTAAAACTCAACATGGACAAGACCGAATTCATCGTCTTTCCCCCAAATAACCCCGCCCCGCTTCCTGACCTATCAATCACCGTCAATGACTGCACACTCTCACCCCTCCCCCCACCAAATGCCTCGGGGTAATCCTCTACTCCTCCCTCTCCTTCAAGCCCCACATCCAAGCCCTCGCCACCGCCTGTCGACTCCAACTAAAAAACATTGCCCGTATCCGTTCCTTCCTTGACCACAACACGGCCAAGACACTTGTCCACGCCCTCATCATCTACCGCCTGGACTACTGCAACCTCCTGTTCACCGGCCTCCCTGCCTCCTCCCTCGCACCTCTCCACACCATCCTCAACTCTGCTGCCCGATTCATCCACCTATCTCCCCCTTACTCCCCCGCCTCACCTTTCTGCCGAGCCCTCCACTGACTCCCCATCCCCCAGCGATCTCGCTTCAAAACCCTAACCCTGACATACAAAGCCATACACAACCTGTCCCCTCCCTACATCTCTGACCTAGTCTCCCTTTACCTCCCCTCACGCAACCTGCGCTCCTCTCAGGAGCTCCTTCTCTCAACCCCCCGCATTTCCACCTCCCACAACTGCACACAAGACTTCTCTCGTGCTTCTGCCAGACTCTGGAACTCCCTCCCCCACCACATCAGACACTCCCCTACCCTGGGATCCTTCAAGAAAAGCCTGAAGACCCACCTCTTCCTACAAGCCTACAACACACACTGAGACCCATTCCACTGCACCATCTCACCTCTCCCCCTCCTACTGTCTCCATCCCCACCCCCTCTAGACTGTGAGCCCTCGCGGACAGGATCCCCGGCCCTATTGTACCCGTATGATTAATTATTGATTTGTCGTCGGTTTCGACCACTTGTCTCTGTCTACCCTCTAAAGCGCCATGTATCCTAATAGCGCTATATAAATACCTAATAATAATAATATTATATTATATTAATATTACCTGAAACATCACGTTGTGCCAATGCTGCAATCAAAAGGAAACTGCAGAAGGATCCGAGTGCCGCAACTTTTTGAACTGTATGTATGAACAGCCATTTTTGGGACGGCTTATAGTTGCAAGCACCTTAATACTATAGGGGTGCTGCTCCAATTGATTAAAATGATATATATACATATATATATACATATGATATTAGAAAGTACCTAACAAATATAGGTACTTTGGGCAGAGTGCAAAATGTATAAATAGATTTAATGACAGCTTAACCGGTGACTGACAAATTATTTTTGGACATAATGATTTTCCATTTCTCTTTCAAGCTCTGAAATTCCACAAAAATATTACTGGTGGTTTTTCCAGACTATTCCGGGTAAGTTTAACAAGAGAATCATGATTAGTATTGCTTTGTAATTGCTACCTGTTTTATTGAGAAATTTTGTGTAAAGTCAGCCATATTTAGATAGTAGTACATCTAATAAATGTAGCAGTCATTCAGTATCCTCCAACAGCTACCCCAGTCACCCCACAGGCTGGGTGTCACTGCTATATATATATGTATATATATATAAATATATATAATATATAAAATAAGAACTTCCACTCCACTGGTCTCCAATCCATTTTGCTGGCATCGCATGTCTTCTATTCATTAAGTGACCATGCAGATCTTATCTTGTGAACGATTCTTTAGAACTAATTATGAGGGACCACAAATTGAGCTGGTCCAACACTCAGACATACTTGATTCGAATAACTAGTATAATGGAAGTCTAAGGGGAACATAAATGTTTTTTTGCAGACCCTTGTGGGAGGGCTGGGGGGTCATAAACTCCCTGAAATGGATGGAAACGGGAATAGTAACAGCTTGATGAAGATGCAAGGACAAACCTCTGACTCCCAGGTTGCTGCTGGGAAGTAAAGAGTTGAAGAATTGTAAAAACATCATGGAGTCCCACTATTGTTGATAACCAGCTAAGGTTAAGCAGACCTGTATGTTTTATCTTGGCCGGTTATAAAAAATAGAGGTGACCATTTAAAATTTTTACATTATTTATTTATAATTAAATAATTTTTAAAAAACATCATTGGGTCCTCCCATTTTGGATAACCAGCCAAGGTAAAGCAGACAGCTGTGGGCTTATTTTACCAGGCTGGAAAGGCCCATATTTATTGGGCCCTTCACGACCTAAATATACCAAACCACAGCAACCCCCAGATTTGGTGCAAGCCATTAGTTAGAGCTTCACTCTGATTCTTTTTGATTGTCCTGGTGCAATGAAAATCAGGCTAATAGGTTAATAGGGTTGATCTTAGCTGTGAATTGTCAGATAGCATCAAGTTCTGGTGTTATTAATGGATAGGCATCTATAAGATACCCCCATTACCAACCCAGTAAGTGTAAAGTTAAGAAACACAGGAAAAAAGTTTATTTGGATAAAAAAATTACCATACTATCCCTCAATCCTCACTTTAATAAAAGAAAAGATTGAACAAACCACTAATGTAATCCACAATCCACGACTGCAGCTCCTGAGACTGTGAATAGCAGTAAAGTAGAGGTATTCATAGGCACTAACTGTTGACAACTTCCATCAGAGCTTTAGGCTCAACGCTGCACTCAGTGAGACCCAGGAGCTCTGATGAGCCTTATCGTCATACCCAGTGTTATGAATATGTAGAAAGAAAGACAGACAGGTACACTATGAGAAGTACCGTTGGATACTGGTAAGATATGAGGTGGGGGGTGATAAGCTCTCACCTGGTTTGGTTTTGCTTGCCCAGCACAACCGTGGTGGAATCACATGTAGTTGCTCCTGCATAGCACTCCATTAACCACATCCATCAATCTCATCTATTTATTGTCATACCCGGCAGCTGTATTTTACTGCTTTTCAGTCACTAGAGCTGCAGAAGCTTGTAAACAAGACCTATTGTGGGGGAGTGTTCATTCAAATAAACTATTTATTCCTGCATATGTGTTTTTATAACTTTACACTTATTGTGTTAGTAATGGGGGTTTCTAATGAACCCCTTTCCATTGCTGACCCTGGTATTGAAGTCAACTGGTAATGCCAGCCTGCAGCTGTCAACTTTACCTTGCCTTGTGATCAAAAATAGAAGGGGACCCCATGAAATTTTTTATTTTTATTTATTAATTTAAACCAGGCTAATCAGTGCTTAGCCAGGTTCAACCTAATAAAGGCAGACAGTTGCGGGCTGATATATTTAGGTTGGAAGGGCCAAATAATCATTGGCCTTCCAAGCCTGATGTTACCATCCTCACAACTGTCTGCTTTACCTTGGCTGGCTATCACAAATAGGGGCACCTCGTGCCATTTTTTTAAATGACATACCATATATATAAATAATTAAAGCAAGGGCCTGGGGTTCCCTTTATTTTTGATAACCAAGCCCACAGCTGTTTGCCTTTCCTTGGCTAATGATTGAAAATAAAATAGAGGGGACCGCACACTATTCTTCTACATTATTTATTATGTCACACCAGACTAAAAACATGCTATAGTGCCGCATGAAAGGTAATAAAGGGTGCAAGTGTTAAACCTTGCCTGTATGCATTCTCCAATCTAAGTTCTTCCTCCTTCATCAACTCCACCTGAACTGCAGTATGCTGAGCATCATACACCCAGGTTTCATATAAGACCTGATGACACTCAGCCAATCACAGTAATACCAGAAGCCAACATGGCTACGGCCTTATCATGATTGGTAGGCTATCCCCTCATGTTTAGTGGCCAAAAACAGCCGCAAAACATGCAAAGCGCTGACTTGAATTTTCATGCAAGAAACCGAGATACTCGACCAAATACTGAGCGTGCCCATGCACCACAATGTTTTATTGAGTGTTAAGCAGTGGCGATCCTGCTCGCTCATTGCTATTTATAAGCAGTTACCTCTCCTTAGTGAGACATTTGCTCAATTATCATGAGAACTAAGTTGTTATCCCAGTTTTATAACATACAACCCTGTCGAAAACTTATTTTTCATATATAGTATCCAAGACATGATAAATGCAAGCTTTTTTTTCTAGGATTTACTGGGATTCTGCTGTTGGGGATTCTAGCATTGATGTACGTTTTTGCTTCCCATCATTTTCGACGCATCAGTTTTCGTGGATTTTGGTTTACTCATCATTTGTACATATTGATGTATATTTTGGTAAGCCTTTTGCTAACATCATGTCTTAGGTAGTTGTGAAACAGTCATTTCCTAATATCTTATTTTCTCAGCAAATTGAACCTACCCTAAAAATAAGCCTTAGCAGGATTTTTCACCCTTTTTTGAGTATGCCTAAAATATAAATCCTACTCCAAAAATAAGCCTTAGTAGTTAAACATCATGCTAATAGTATCCTGATATAGGGTTTGGGTAGCCCTTTCAGGATGTGTAACTTTTATTGGTGTACATTGCCCTGTTGTGATGTTGTGAGCCCTGAAGTTGAGAGTCACATGCTGGCTAGTTAATCGAATCAATATTCACCCCTGCTCCTGCCCATAATCTCACCAGATTCTCTGCCAGAATCAATTCATGGGAACTCATGCTAATGATAAAATTAATATTCACCCCTTTTACCCACACAGACCTCTGTGCTAGCATCCGTGATTCATTAATGCACATTCCAATCATTGATATCAATACAGTGGGATGGGTGGAGGAAGGGGTGAATATTCATTTGCCATTAAAAAAATGAATATTCAAATTACCTTTTCAAAGAGGACTTGAACTCAAGTGCCACCTATTGGAAATAGCACTAGAGTTCAAGTCCTCTTTGAAGAGGCAATTTGCATATTACAGTTTCCAGAGGAGCATGCCAGGCATTCAAAAGTTTGTACAAAATGAAGACATAGAATTCCAGACTAAAAATTAACAATAATTATCTTTGATTAGATAATCCTTCATAGCAGCTTTGGACTCCTTCAACCACCCAGATTTCACATGTATTTGTCAGTTCCTGGTATTATTTTTGTTGGAGACAATTTAATCAGCTTGAGCCGAAAAAAGAGAGAAATCAAAGTGATAAAAGCAGAATTGCTTCCTTCAGGTAAAGTCAACATTATTACAGTATCCACAAAAATGACCATGACTCTTGTATGTTCCTTCACTGATGCAAATGACATTAATAGAACACAAGATAAAATATTTCCTTAAAGGGAGCCTGTCACCATGTTTTAAATATGGAAATGACAGAGACGTACATAGAAATCATTTGGCCTCACAGTAGAGCAGAGTTTCTAAGTACCAGCTCAGTCACATAAGAATATATCTCACAACTTTGCAGTACTTACTGTACAATGTAATTTTCCTCCCATTGAAGCCCCTAGATTACCCTTTTATTGTACCCTTAATGTATTGTGCCAACAAAAGGTCCCCACAAACACTGTATAATACCCGCACAGTGAATTCCACCACAGTACCCTCCAGAAGCCCAGTATGATGAATCTAGTGTACCCCCATTCAACTACCCTGGCAAAGTATGGTAACCCCAATACAGTATGATCCATAACTGTGACCCCCTTCAGCACTCCAAGCAGAATAATGGACCATATACAGTATACTGGCCCCACACCTTTTCACACTGTGTAATAGCCTCCACTAGCCCACCAAACAGTATAATCGCCTTAACACAGCCCTCTGCACAGTATAATTCCAAAAATTCAAACCCAGGAGTCAGGCCAACATGATCACAAATAATGATTTTTATTTCTCAAATATCAAACACTGATAAAACGGAGATATACAAAAAGCAACCACAGAACAGGAATTACCCCACTTGGTACAGGTAGAATCATATATATTACACAGAGTTCATCTTCTTATTCCATACATAGTGCACATCAAATTCACAAGCCCCACAATGAACCTCTGCCAAACTTACATTAATGACAAGTGTCACAAGTCAACCAAGAGGGTAAAGATGTATTACCTGCCTGTGGGCCCCCCTAACGCGCGTTTCGCATTAGCTTCGTCTGAGGAGGGTGGTCCCTGTTTGTAAAGCAGCCCCTTATATCGCGGCCGTGATAATCCGGCGTCTGACGTCACATCCGGTATCTCTGCACAGTATGTTGGCCCTCACACAAACCTTCACACTACATAATAACTTGCAAACAGTATAATGGCCATCAAATAGCCCTCAATAAAGTATAAAGGCTTCCTCATAGACCTCCAAATGGTATACCAGCCTACACCTAGCCCTCCAAATAGTATAATCGCCTTCACAAAGCCCTCCAAATATTATAATGGACCTCAAATAGCCATCTGAATATTATAATGGCCACACGTAGTCCTCCATGTAGTATAATCCACCTCCCATTTTCCTCCATATATTATAAAGGGCCCTACATAGTTCTCCTATTTGTATATTATAATGCACCCCATAGTTCTCCATATCGTATAATGAACCCCCACTATCTTTTATTATGCATTTACCATAGTCCTCCATATATTATAATACATGGTAATAATGGTTCTATATGTATCATAATGCACCCAATAGTCATCAATATAGTAAATTGTACCCCCTATAGTCCTCCATATATTATAATGAATTCCATAGTCTTCCATATATTATAATGCACTAAATAGTCCTCCATATATTATAATGCATTGCATAGTTTTACATTTATTTTAATGTACTCCCCAGGGTCATACATATATAATGCACCCCATAGTTGTCATCTGCTTAAAAAAATGGCAATACAATTGAAAGAATGATGATGAGTCTGAGGACAGTGCCGGCACTACAACTGAGACTCCCTGACTCACATACCTTATCGTGGTCGTGTGGTCTGTTACCATTGGGGGAACACCACTGACAAGTGGTAGTATGGCTGTGTAAGTGCTCACCGTCCAATAACAATGATATCTTTTTTCTCTTAAAATCATATTGGAAGTGCACCCAGGGACTGTCAGTTCAGTACACAGAAGTGGTCTCAGTACATTTCCAGCCTATTTTTGCATATAACGTCGACACTAGATTTTTCAAGACTGGCAAATTAGATGTCTACAAAAAATAATTTTTATCAAGACAGCTTCCATTTGTACTGTAAATTATACTAACAGGTTCCATTTAAATAAATGCAAAAACAATGAATGTAACAAAGTCAAAGCAAGCAATAATTATTTTTGTTATGAGGTGTAGTTCATGTTTAAGAGACATATCTATTATAAAAACCCTAAGCCTACTTCTGTCAGGATGTAACGGTATGGTACGTCACATCCTGACTGAAGTTGCCTGTACACCCGCCCTGGGTGTTCCAATATGGCCACCCGTTGCTGGGAGCGGGGCTTCCAAAGCCCCACTCCCGCCATCGATGCAAGCTGCGACCCCACACACACTCCAGTCGCACACCCACTCCTCCACACACCCTCCGACACTACACTTCTCATCACACCCCCCCTCAGTTGCCACGTCCACACATACACGTCCCCCCCTTCCACTCTCCTTGCGCCCCCCTTCTCACTCAGCACCTCCACACTCATACCCCCACTCATACCCCCATGCACTCTGCCTGCTATACTTACCACCGGCCTATCGTCTTCCCCGCCGCTGCCTCCTCCTCCAGCCGATGATCTCCGTTTCACTCCTTCGTCCCGGCGACATGTTCCTTCGAAAATGGCGTCCGGGAACTCTTGCGAGACTTTCCGGATAACATCTTGGATGAAGTATGTCGCCACCACAGAGGACTGGATCCAATATGGCGTCCGTGAAGCCTCGCGAGGCTTCTCGGATGCTATGTTAAATGCCGCGCTCCATCCTCCGCTGAGCGCCGAGCCTCCATCCTGCACTGAGTGCCGAGCCTCCAACCTCCGCTGGCCGCCGAGCCTCCAACCTCCGCTGACCGCCGAGCCTCCAACCTCCGCTGACCGCCGAGGCTCCAACCTCCACTGAGCGCCGAGTCTCCATCCTGCGCTGATCGCCGAGCCTCCAACCTCCGCTGACTGCCAAGCCTCCAACCTCCGCTGACCGCTGAGCCTCCAACGTCCCCTGACCACCGAGCCTCCATCCTGCGCTGACCGCTGAACCTCCATCCTGCGCTGACCGCCAAGCCTCCAACCTCCGCTGACCACCGAGCCTCCAACCTCCACTGACCGCTGAGCCTCCAACCTCCGCTGACCGCCGAGCCTCCAACCTCCGCTGACCACTCGGCCTCCATCCTCCGCTGACCACTCGGCCTCCATCCTCCACTGACCACTCGGCCTCTGCACTGCGCTGACCACTCGGCCTCCATCCTCCACTGACCACTCGGCCTCCATCCTCCACTGACCACTCGGCCTCTGCACTGCGCTGACCACTCGGCCTCCGCACTGCGCTGACCACGGAGCCACCGCACTGCACAGACCACTGAGCCACTGCACTGCGCAGACCACTGAGCCACCACACTGCACTGACCAATGAGCCACCACACTGCACTGACCACTGAGCCACCGCACTGTGCTGACCACTGAGCCACCATATACACTGCTAACCACTGAACCACCATACTGTAGTGCTAACCACTGAGCCACCATATACATTGCCAACCACTGAGCCACCATAAAGTGCTAACCACTGAGTCACCGTATACAGTGCCAACCACTGAGCCAGCGTATACAGTGCTAACCACTCAGCCACCATACTGTGCTAACCACTGAGCCTCCGTACAATACTAACCACTGAACCACCATACTGTGCTAACCACTGAGCCACCATGCAGTGCTAACTACTGAGCCACCGTGCAGTGCTAACCATTTAGCCACCATACAGTGCTAACCATTGAGCCACCATACAGTGCTAACCACTGAGCCACCGTACAGTGCTAACCACTGAGCCACCGTATACTCTGCGAACCACTGAGCCCCTGTATACTCTCTAACCACTGAGCCGCCGTATACTCTGCTAACCACTGAGCCGCCGTATACTCTGCTAACAACTGAGCCACCGTATACTCTGCTAACCACTGAGCCACCGTATACTCTGCTAAGCACTCTGCTGCGGGCAGGAGGGGGCCGGGGAACAGCGGCCGGGTGCGGGCAGGAGGGCCCCCCTCCACCCGCACCTGGCCGCTGTTCCCCGGCCCCCTCCTGCCCGTACCTACCCGCTCTTCCCCAGCCCCCTCTTGCTCGCACCCGGCCGCTGTCCCCCGACCCCCTCCTGACCGCATCCGCCCACTGTCCCCTCCTGGACTCCGGCACCGCTGCACACTGGCACCGCTGCACATCGGTACTGCTGTAGGTATCTATTATAATAAAACCTTAAGGCAACTTCCATCATGATGTAACGGTATGGTACGTCACATCCTGACTGAAGTTGTCTGTACACCCGCCCTGGGTGCTCCAATATGGCCGTTTGGGCTTCCAAAGCCCCACTCCCGCTATCGGTACAAGCTGCGGCCCCACACACACTCCGGTCACACTCCCCACTCCTCCACACACCCTCCGACACTACACTTCTCATCACCCCCCCCCCTCAGTTGCCACGTCCACACACACATGTCCCACCCTTCCACTTTCCTTGCGCCCCCTTCCTCACTCACCACCTCCACACTCATACCCACTCATACCCCCATGCACTCTTCCTGCCATACTTACCACCAGCCCATTGTCTTCCCCACCACCGCCGCCTCCAGCTGATGATCTTCACTCCGCTGCCGACCCCCACCATGTTGGCTCCACTCCTCCATCCCGGTGACATGTTTCCTCCAAAATGGCGTCCGGGAACTTTCGCAAGATCCCAGATGCCGTCCGAAAAGTCTCATGAGACTTCCCGGATGCCATCTTTGACGAAGTATGTTGCCGCCACAGAGGACTAGATCCAATATGGCGTCCGGGAAGTCTCGCGAGACTTCCCGGACACTATCTTAAATGCCGCGCTTTTTGAAAATTTACTTCAGCCCACCATTCGCCACCGTCTCCTGCTGCTGCGTCATTACTCTTCCTGCTCTCTTAACTTACTCCATCTCCTCAGTTAACCTCTTCAGTGCCCTCACTCCTGCTCAGTATATCTAAGACGCTGTGAACATTTAACTCCGTCTGCACTGTATTGCTTCTATATTCTCCTTAGTTAACCTCTTCAGTGCCCTCACTCCTGCTGAGTATACCTAAGACGCTGTGAACATTTAACTCTGTCCGCACTGTATTTCTTCTATATTCTCCTCAGTTAACCTCTTCAGTGCCTTCACTCCTGCTGAGTATATCTAAGACGCTGTGAACATTTAACTCTGTGCGTACCGTGTTGCTTCTATATTCTCCTCAGTTAACCTCTTCAGTGCCCTCACTCCTGCTGAGTATACCTTTCTGTAATTACGACGCAGTGAACTAGCCCACGTCTATAAGTTCTATCCTGTAGCACTGCTTCACAACTTACCTTTCTGATTTACACCACCTCTATATACATAAATACACATCCTTTCTGTCTTCATAAGTGCAGGACCCCTTCTCTAACGCCTTATAACCCCAACACTCACTCTATTCTATTTGCTCTCATACTCCCTTACCAGTCTCAACATGACTCCTCCCAAAACGTATGCCACTGACACAGAGCGGAAAAATACTTTGTCACTACGTCAAATAAAATGCTGTGCTAATGAGACTCCTGAAGAAAAAGAACATCGCCTTGCCACCATGAAGACTTATAAATGACAACGCCTCACATACAAATCCCCTAAGTATTAATCCATTAGATTAGCACAAGCAGCCTCTTCTCGCCATCAACGCCGACAACCTACACCTTCGACGTCTACATTTTTATTACACTCACCACCACACATACAACTTATATACATCGGTCTGCACAAGAGCCCTACTGCACCGTTAGGACCTGCTCTTCCACTACATGCTAAAGCATTCACTAATGATGAACGTACCATATGAACCCGGATGTTAAAGGGATCCTGACACCTCCAAAACGCCTCCTAAACTATCAAAACATGTTCCTGCACCATCCTATCACTAATCTCACACTTCTTTTGTCTCCTAAAAGCATCCTGTGAAAGTGGATAAATACGCTTTAATACTTACTCATTAGTGATTATAATTAGCAGGGGCCATATTCTTTAGTCACCAGGGGGTGTTGTTTAGCAGCTCCAGGATCCACCCTCTCTCTGTCTGTGCTGCTGTGAAACTGAAACTGAAGGCAGGACTAATGATTTGCATTCTGTGAGTGATAGAGAGGGGGGAGGGCAATTCCTGCACTTCACAGCAGAACACACAGAGACAGGGTGGATCCTGGAGCTGCAAAACAGCCCGCCTTGGTGACTAACAAATATAGTCACTGTTAATTATAATCCCTAATGAGTGAGTATTAAAACGTTTTTATGCACTTTCACAGGATGCTTTTAGGAGACAAAAGGAGTGTGAGATTAGTGATGGGATGCTGCAGGGACATGTTTTGCTAGCTTAGGAGGCGTTCTGGAGGTGACAGGATCCCTTTAAGGCCCAGCAGCATAGCTGCTGAGAAATGTTATTTTCTTTTACAACAGGGATGGGTTTTTGTGAACAGCTAAAGAGATGGGCAGGATGGCTGTTCACCACATCTCCATCTCAAGGTGTGCTGCTCTTACTGTCACACAAAACATCCTCAATATCAGTCCTTCCTCACTGTACACATTGTGAGTATTGTTCATTAATGTGACCATGTTTTTTTCCGGGTTCCCTTCTCATTTGCAGGTTTATCTGTGGTACTAGCATGGTTCAACAGCAGGGATCTATGTGCACTTTTTATCTAGATGATATGATCTAATACCTTATGATGGTGGTTATAATTGTTATGTTGCATAGGTTGATTGACCCTACTATGCTTGGAGATAATAATACCACAGGCTATAGCGCATATCTCTGATAAGTTTTGCCTTGAGAGAATCCTTTTTTTGTGAATTCAAGAGGGTGTATACTACCTCTTTGTTTACAAAGGGAACTTTTGTGTATTTACATGGTTTGAGCATTATATAATTATTGGAGTGATATACTATGTGGGGAAGGTTTCTTTTTATGTAGGGACCTTGTTTAGGCCTTTTTTATATATGTTTTTATTGTCTTCTTGTGCACTGAGCTGGTTAATAAAGTTTGTATTTTCTTTATATTTTTGAGTGATCGCCCTTGTTTTACATGTCAGCTTTTTTCTTCATTTATGCATCCTCAATATCATATCACCATCCTCCCGGTGTGATAACATCGGGCATTAATCTAGTACTGTATAAAAAACAAAGGCTAAAATTCAAATCTCGAGGCAATTGTTTTAAAAGCTATTGCTTTATGTACCAGGCAATTACAAACATATAAGCTCTGTATCTCAGCAAGTATCAGTCACACCACCATATGCTTACCAAAGTTTCTTTCAATGCATATTAAGAGTTATATTTTTTTCCTCATGGTTGTACTTCAAATTCTTGTGAAATTTGATTTCTGCAAGTTTGCATTTTAGAACAGACATATAAGCCAATTGATAGATGGCTGCCAATAGGAAGGAAAACATTGGCATCTGGGAGAAGGTAATCTATGGCCATAGATATATACCATTCAGATTCCTTGCCCCCTCCATGTTCCTTCCTGGTTAGAGGTGAGCGGACTTGGGGAAGTTTGGGTTCCGCAGGTTAAGCCACACTTTTTGAAATCTCTGTTCTGGACCCAAACTTGACAAGAACCTCATTGGAAGTCAATGATTGGGTAGTTCAGCTCTCCACCCACATATATTCAGCCATGAATAATCATAATTTTTCATTTTTATATCGTTATTAATTTCATAGCGCTTTATGTACATTTGAAACACTGTCCCCATTGGGGCTCAAAATCTAAACATCCTATCAGCAAAGCTAGGGGAGAAAATACAGAGTTTTTTCAACTTCTTTTTGTACATACTACATCCGATAATGCTGATTTTATCCATAGTGTGAGCCATTCAAACACTGCAGGCTGCTTACACTGGGCCAGTACTGAGTGTACCTGTGCACAGAAACTCTTCCTCCAGTTATCTCCATACATAAAGCACCCGAACTTTGAACCCAAATGCTGAACATTTTTGTTAAAGCTTGCAAGAAAATGATTTAACGGTCTTGTAGAAGCGCTACTAAAGCTCAGGCACCAGGATGATGAAGTTTATAAATCGCAATCTTTATTTTCCCCTCACAGCTCCACAACATGTTTCAACTGCTCAGGGCAGTCTTCCTCAGGTAGTGTAAAAACACTACCTGAGGAAGACTGCCTTGAGCAGTTGAAACATGTTGTAGAGCTGTGAGAGGAAAATAAAGATTGCGGTTTATAAACATCATCATCCTGGTGTCTGAGCTTTAGTAGCGCTTCTACAAGACCGCTAAATCATTTTCTTGCAAGCTTCTATTCCCCCTGAGGGATCAGCGGCTGGAGCAGCACAGCGAGGGCACAGTGGTGAAGGACCTGGCGATCCCTAGCAGTGACGCACATCCGGGACCGGCGCCACGTGACCGGAAAGGTCCTATACGGACAGCTGAGGACCAGCGAGGTCGAAGGAGCGGAGCGAGCACATTGCTGGGGGTCCCCCATATATCAGAGGCCATTACACCGGGTTGTGCAAATCGTGCACAAACCAAACAGGTGAGTGGCCACCTGTAATAACGCCATACTAACTTAGCTATAGTGATCCTACACATGCACCCCTTCTCTCCCTTTTTTTCTTACAATTTTTGCTAAAGGGAACCTGTCACCTGGATCTAACCCTCAGACCTATCACTAGCTGTCCCTACACCTTCCTAGCTGCTCCCTAACCATGCCTCTCTGCTGTAAATTCACCCTATAAAGATAACGAAAAATGAATTAGAACTTACTGTAGGTCGCTCTGTCAGGAGACTGGAAAGGCGGCTCCAGGCTCCATTCTCCCCTCCTTTATGCTTCACTGCACGCCTCGCTGGGCATCATTATTCATTCTTGATCTCCTCCTGCATTTGGAATCTCCCGCCTTCTTCTCCTCCTATGATGCACTGAGGTCCTGAAGCCTTATACAGTAGATATATGGGCAGCGCTGCCCATAGATCTTACTGTAAGTGGCTTCAGGACCTCAGACAGCTGCGCACATGCTTTAGCAATAGGTATAGTATGCGCGCCGCTCTGAGGAGCCTGACGCTTTCACTCATAAAACTGTACAGCAGCTCTCAGTAGGCAGCTGCTGTACAGAGGTCATGATTACACATCCTGAGCAATCCGGTTCCCGCATTGCAGATGATAGAACCGCTCCGAAAAATGCAGCCTGCATGATTTTTCACGCAGGCTGCAGAGCCAGAGACGGAAACCGGATAGCTTGTGAAGCAATCCAGTTTTTATCATAGGCTTCTATGAGGAGCGCTTCCTGATCCGGTTTTGAGCTTTTTAAAAGCTCAAAACCGGATAAGGTTTTGTAAAAAAAAAACTGAAGTGTGACCCTAGCCTTATTCAGACCCAAGAAATCTCAGATTTCTAAGTGTATATTGTTGATTATTCCAATGTTACATTGTGCTTTTTTTACAGAAAAGGACCACTAATAATGATCTGTCATGGTGCAGGGACAGGTATTAATAGGGTTGGGGGTGATTTGGAGGGGTCATGTTCCCTTTAAAAAACCCTACATTGCAGTCTACTAAATATTAGGGATGAGTGAACCAGACTTTAAAGTTTGGTGTTCATACCGAACACCGACTTAAGAATTTTTAGTATTTGGGTGCTTCCCTATTCCTGGTCCATTTTCCACCACTTTCTGGGCTAACAGATTTACCAATTCTACTGGGTATCCACAAGATTTCCCTTTATCTGTGAGACTCCTGGATGTTCCAAGAGATTTTGCAAGGATGACATAGGATGTAAATGGATGTTACTGTGAAATTCCAAATTAAATTCCTTCTTTCAAGGGCCTGATTTCATCTATTGACTAGATAATATTATATAGCATCCTGTCTGTTTTAGTTCCAGTGACTGGGCCTCAATATTGACTAATGTTTAACAATTATTTGTTTGAAAATCTTTCCTTTTCTTTTCTGCACATAGATGTGACTTGCCTAAAGTTTGAGCGTCCTAATGATTTTGAATACAAATCAGGACAATGGGTTAGGATTGCTTGCTTAGACCTGGGGACTAATGAATACCACCCATTTACATTAACCACTGCTCCACATGAGGACACCCTGAGCCTTCACATAAGAGCTGCAGGACCTTGGACCACTCGCCTGCGTGAGCTGTACTCTCCGCAAAGTGTTGCTGAACTCCATGGCTATCCAAAAGTACAGTAGAATATTTCCTCCTATAATTTAAAAATTTACAGCATATCGCATTTATCATCATTAATGTTTTAATGGCATTTTCTTCATTGCAATTATTGATTTAACTAGGGAAGACATAATTCATCAACCAGTTTCATTATGCTTAAAGGGAAACAGTCAGTTCGAGTAATGCTCTTAATATGCAGATATAGGGTTAATCTGCTGGTTTACAGTATTGGGAAGGTGCCCAGCCAGTGTACTGAAAGTGCAGCACTTGGAAGAAAATGAACTTTATTCCTCCCAGGAGTTGCTGCCTTTTAATAATGCAGGTGTACCAGTGCGGCTATTATTAACACTTACTATACTCTGAGTAGTGGCTGCTAGCACGACCAGGCGCTTTGATTAACTGCCTTCTGGGCACTGTCCTAATCCTATTAGCCTGTGGGTTTATAGCATTATCATACATGACAGGTTTCCTTTAAATTTATGTTATGTTAGATGCAGATTCTTCTGCAGTCAAGTAGTACAAATACTACAGTGCAAAAATGTTTTATGATTATATTGTTTCCTCATAACCATCAAAAGCAGTTACAGTATTATATTGTGGTGCAGGGCGATAGTCATGGGTGAGGATTGACTCCTGTACGCTACATGAAAACTAGGGTCCTGGTTATGTTTGTGGAATTGTGCTGTGCATGTCATACCTTTGAATAGGACACATGCCACCATTGCCTCTGGCAGGCCAGGACTGGACCATGGTGGAAACTGACATAGAGATCAACAGTTCTTAACAAGCAACAGTCTTTTACTTAACAATTTTCTTGGTTCCTCAGGCCTAACTGTACATGTGAGATAGCAGGCATATATAATAAGCACATTTTCCATTACACAGAATGGAATCAGATCAGTTCTAGCTGGGTTCCTCCTGATCTTTCTATATTTGGGCTCTCCAGTACAACCCAGCCCAGCACAGTGGAAAAGTCTGATGGACACCTTTCCTCTCAGCAAGGCCAAATATCCTTCTCTCACATATCAGGGGATTAAGGGAGTTAGAACTCTACAGAAGGAATGGAGTAGTAGGCTACCGCACACTTTCAGGTGGAGGTCTCTTCTCCCCGTAGGAGAGGTGGGTAGGGGATTTGCCATAGTGCCAGCTAAGAGCCTCAGTCACCAGAAAGGGACCTACCTGAGAATGTTGAACACAGTCACCTGCCAGTGGTAATAACCCCATACCTTGATAGATAAGGGGCATGGACGCTTTGCATTATTTTGGCTTCTTTAAGGATAGAGCTGCTAGTTTGAGAGTAGTTCTCTAGTTCTCCATTTCTTCTGGAAAATGGTATTGTGACTTCTATGGATCCCACTATCTCATTACAGTCTCAATATTGTAGTTGCCATGAGTTACTATCCACATGTGGCCTTGATGACCTATCTAACTTGAACATCCATACTTATCACTAGTGGATCCCTATCTGCTGTACTATAAGTATGCAGATACTTACCCTATAAGATAATTTCTACTATTATGGGCTGGTCCCAACACTTAACTATTTTTTGCCCTACAGTCAGTAGCTAATATACCTTGTCTTATATATAGTTTCTGTTTTACTCATGGAAGTGCCATACATTACTCTGTTTTGCTCATTGTACTACCACTATGCACACAATACATATTTATTAAGCAACACATATCAATATACATCACATAATATTTTATATACCAAGAAACATGACATTATTCACATTATAATACATAGTACTGTATAATACATACACACTTGGAGTCTTCAGGAAGGAACAAGACCACCTCCTTACATTATTATGTTTTTATTAACACATAGACGCATTAGGTTTTTTCATAACTTTATATTTACTTTTTTTTCCCCATTTTGCTTTGTTGTTAACGGACTTCTCTTATCATAGATATACTTAGATGGACCCTTTGGTGAAGGACACCAAGAATGGAATAAATATGATGTTTCAGTGCTGGTTGGAGGGGGTATCGGAGTAACACCTTTTGCATCTATTCTTAAAGATTTGGTATTCAAATCATCTGTAAATGCAAAGATAATGTGTAAAAAGGTGAGTCGTGACTTGTCTTGAAATTGTAATTTAATAAAAGGGAAATATCAATGTAAGAATAAAATGCAATTTAGAAATGAAGAGCGATGTGCACAATAATGTAGATAACACATGAAGAGCAGAAAAACAGGTTCATTGTAGAGTATATGAAATAATCAGTACAATAGTATTAACCTTACATAATACAATAGTTACTGATATCTACACAAGACTTGTCCCTTTTGCTCTGCACAGAACTGACACCTTTAGGGCCAAGATATTTAACATATGATTAATATTATCAATATAATTTACATTTCACAAAAATGCTGGTTTAGTGTGTTTGGAACAACATTATCATATGATAAAACAGAACCATTTGATAAATGTACTCTGCACTAGGAAACTGTCTGTCTTACAGCTGTCCTGAATTTTATCTATTTATACTAACAAAATGACTGCTAATATATATTTTTCAAGGCTCTTTGGCCTTGTTTAGCCTTCTTAGATTAGATATTTCAACAGATGATTCGTCGATCATATCAACTGATATGTTCTGCTGCTTCTGATTGATGACAGCCTATGCTACTGCCTTTAGTCCTTATTCACTGTTTCATCAGTGATTTTCATTTAAAGTGTAACCGCCGATTAAATTTTTACTTAATAATAATTTAGACCAATTGATTTTAATAAACTTTCAAATATACTTTATTAATGAAACATGGAAGGGAACCATTCATAAACCTTCTACAAGGTGTCCCCCCAGACTATGGCTAGGGTCACATTTGGTAATGAAATTGCGTTCACCACATCCAGATTCGGATGTGGTGAAGGCAATTGGCTTCCCACACATTTTGCAAGCAAAATGTGTCGCTGATGCCGCAATTTGGTAACCGGATTGTTCCGGATGTGTAATCCGGAGCAATCCGGTTACCGTACAGTTTGCTCATCCCTCCTGCCGCAGGGATAAGCAAAGTGTTAACACTGTTAAAAAAGCTTAAAATATTAATAATAATTGTGGCCATCATGTCTCTAGGGGGTGCCCCCCCCCCAGATACATGCTACCCACTCAGGTGGGCATGTAAGGTGTTAATAACTCATGTACAGTAAGCCGGCTCCTGTCGTCTCTGTATTTTCTGAATGAAGCCGCGGCTCCACTGACAGCTGCGCACATGCTATAAGTAATATACGTATAGTATGTGCCGCTGTCTGAGGTCCTGTAGGCTTTTACATTAGATCTATGGTGGTGCGCTGCCCATAGATCTAATGTAAAAGCCTACAGGACCTCGGACAGCGGCACATACTATACGTATATTACGTATACTATGCGCAACTGTCAGGGGAGCCGCCGGCTTCATTCAGAAAATTGTACAGAGCCGACAGGAGCCGGCTTACTCTACATTGCACATGAGTTATTAACACATTACATGCCCACCTGAGTGGGTAGCATGTCTCTAGGGCACCCCCTAGAGACATGATGGCCACAATTATTATTAATATTTAAGCTTTTTTAACAGTGTTAACACTTTGCTTATCCCGGCAGGAGGTGGGATAAGCAAAGTGTACGGTAACCGCATTGCTCAGGATTACACATCCAGAGCAATGCTGTTACCACATTGCAGATGATAGAACCGCTCTAAAAACTGCAGCCTGCATGATTTTTCACGCAGGCTGCAGAGCCGGATGCAGTAACCGGATTGCATGTAATGCAATCCGGTTGTTATAATGGGCTCCTATGAGGAGTGTTTCCTGATGCTGTTTTGAGCTTTTTAAAAGCTCAATACTGGATCAGGATTAAAAAAAAAAAAAAAACGCAAGTGTGACCTAGCCTATGTCTGAAGCAGATGATGAGCCCAGGGCTAGGGATACTCGGATGCCAGGCCTGGGTTTGATGGATTTAACTGGGGAAATCACGGGTGGTTGGGTTCCAGGTTCTGTGCCCAAGCTTTCATTTGTTAGATGGGGGAAATATTTACAGGGATAAAGAGTATGTGATGCCACCTGTGGATCCTGGTAATTTGGATACCAGCGCTGCAGGCCGGCCGCTGAGGTGATGATGGGTGCAGCTCAGTGTGGTCCAGCTCCAAACAGGTGGAGCTTTACCTCTGGGCAGTGATGATGGAGGATGAGGGGATGAGGGGAGTAGTTGTTCTTGCCCCTCCGGTGAGACGATGATGATGCTGAGGCCCTCCAGGCGCCGGCAGGAAGAAAGACAGAGACCGATTCATCTTCAACTACACTTTACTGGTACCGGCAGATGATATAGTACACAGTAATGGGAACGTAGCCACAGGTTTTGGGTTGCCTTATAGAGTCTGTTGGTGTACCTTCCTTTGTCTTTCGGGGTCTCAGTTTTTTTTTCACTTGCTTAACCACCTTTTCAGAGCTCCCTCACCAGTCTCCAGGTATGTTGCTAGTAGATACGGCTTGTTCTTTACTAGTACGGACAGGAGCGATACCCAGCAAATCCTCCCGCCACTGGAATTTGGTCCATTATCTAGAGTGTCCTGGACCTGTTTTGGAACTGATGTGGAGGTGCCTCTTTGTGGCAGTACAGCTCCCTTATTCCGGTCCCGTAGTTGTGCGGTTCGCAGTGAGGGATAGACCACTCACTGCCTTGGCTCCAGTATGCCGTTTGCTGTCCACAGACAATTCCAGCTGTCTCCAACCAGTCCTGGATCATCCCCCTCTTCTCTGGGTCCCCCTGTTGGAGAGAGGTGCCCTCCTGTCAGAATCCAGCCAGGCAAGTCCTATCTGGCTGCCTTCCCAAGCAGTAACTGAACTAAAACTCTCCTCCCTTCCTGGTTTTCCCACTCTAGCCTAGGCTCCACCCCCTGGGACTTACTGAATAATCAGTCCCTCTATACTAAGGTGGCCTAGTCCTGTGTGTGTGTGTGTGTGTGTGTGTGTGTGTGTGTGAAAACAGACTCTATTAAGGGGGAACCCCAAACACATAACCACGGAGGCACTACACCTTCTGTTTGTGTTTGGGGTGCAGTACCTCCCTGTGGCGCCTAGCTGTAGGGGCGCCACACAGACATATGTTTATTATCAGTCAGATCAGTTTTCAAGCTTCTCACACTGAATACATGGCATAAAACCATATAAGGGAGGGGGTATGGCCTACACAGCGTCCACACTCTGACTGCAGCTGATGAGGTGACAATGTATCAGATTACAGCACAGTTGCTGGCCAATGTCAAAATGTCAAGATCAGTGTAAACTCCCCTTTGACCAGGGTCACACGTACCATCCGTTTTTGCCTTAAATCCATTTTTGGGATCTTTTTAGGCTTTTTTTTTCTCAGTCCAAAAATGCATGTGCATGTGTGCTTGCGTTTTTCAAAAACGCATGCGTTTTTGTGCAGCAACCCAAAAAACACTGCTAGCAGCGTTTTTGACCTGGGTCACACATCCCAATCCGCTTTTTTAAGCCCTTAGAAAAACAGATCCATTTTTTTAAGGGTGCTGATAGTGTCCCCTGGGGTCCTGGATGTTTTTTTTTTATTTTTGGGACTTAGTCTTTTTTTCCCAAAAAAAACGCATGCAAAAACACAATGCGTTAACGCATAGTGTCTATATGTACCATGCGTTGACGCATTGCATTTCCCATAGGGCCCCATGTTAAAAAAAATGCATGCGGTTTTTTAATGCACCCAAAAACACTGCTAGCAGCATTTTTTTGGATGCTGCACAAAAATGCATGCGTTTTTGAAAAATGCACACACACATGTGTTAACGCATATGCGTTTTTGGACTTAGAAAAAAAATTGCTAAAAAGATCCCAAAAACAGATCTAAGGCAAGCAGGAATGGTATGTGTGACCCTGGCCAATGACACCCTTAAAAAAAACGTTCTTCTAAGGGCTTCAAAAAGAAGATGTACATGTGTGACCCTGGCCTTTCCTTGGCACAAACCTGATCTGGCTCCACATAGCTCACCCACAATCTGTTAACCCCTTCTCTGCTGTCACAGTGCAGTGCTCCCTATCTGCTCTCTGATGATGTGAAAATACACTGCTGGCACACACTGAGAGATGCTGGCCACATCCACACAGCCATAAAATGCAGTTTTAAAAAAGCACAGAAAAAGGTGAGAAAATAAGTCATATGGCACAAAAAAGCATTATCTTTGCTGCTATGTGACCCATCATTAACAACCAGTGCAGTATTGTGTTTTTTTTTTCAATGAAATGACATTTACACTTTAAGAAAAAATAAAATATATTGCAAAGCTTCTCCTACCCATAACAATATTAACCACAGAAAACATACAGATTGCACACTGGAGCCATATGTGTGCTGTCCATGATTTTCACAGATCTGTAGAATCTTGGGTAGTTTTATTCTGTGACACTGATAAAAACAGACAAGCCTCTGTAATTTTTGTGTGGGCACATGATTTAAAAAAAAAACAAAACACAGGGATTTGAATAGCATCATAGGCATTTATGCAAAATTGGATATGGGTTTAATGGCACCTGGAACAAGACTTCAGTTTGATTGTGCCCCTCCCCATGCAGTTTGAGCAGTCGGTTTGTGACCACTGCAATTTGCATATTTACAGTCATGTGAAAACTACAGAAAAGTAAAACACCATTCTTAAGAGAAGCAAAAAGAAAAGCTAGTTGTCATGTGGCTGTAAATATAACAGTTTCATATGAGTGACCATGTAATAATTTGTGGAACCAGCAAGTAGAGCTGAATATCTAGTTAGCACATTACCACATGTATGTAAAATTATAAACTTGTGGTTTTATGGCTTACCACTCTCGCCATCGACATCAGAGGAACCTTACAGCATGCAGTGCACCCCCTCATGCCTTATACAATGTCTATCCCTCCTCTTGCTCCCCATACTATGTTCTCAAATTTCTCCCTTCCCCTTTGCTCCCCAAACTGTGTCTGCACATCCCCCTCTTGTTTTCCATACTGCATCCACAGCCATCCTCCTCTCATGTTCTTTCTTGTTCATGCCCCTCCCTCACTCCCCATACTGTGTATGCATGTACCCTCCTTCACTCACTGTACTGTGTAAACATACAATCCCTTTTTGCTCTCCGCACTGTGGCTGCATACAATTCCCAATTGCTACTCACACTGTTTCCTCAGTTTCTCCCTTCCCTCTCGCCCCACATACTGTGTCTGCACTTATCCTCCCTTACTCACCATACTGTATTGACACCTATCCTATCTCTCATACTTTTTACTTATATATGCCCCCATTGCTCATACTATGTTCTTAAATTCCTCCCCCTCACTCACCGTACTGTCTTCACCCATCCCACACTTCTCACTCCTCATACTGTGTTCAGATACAATCCTCCCTTGATCCTCATACTGTTTCCTCATACATTCCCCCTTTGGTCCCTATTCTTTGTCCACACACATCCTTCTCTCACTCCTTACTCTATTTCTGCAACCATTCCCTCCCTTGCCCTCTATACTATTTCCACATACTTCTCCCTCCTTGCTTGGCATACTGTAGTGGCACCCATTCCCTCCTTCTTACAGTGCCTTTAGAATTTCTCCCTCTTCTCACTCCCCATACTGTGTCCACACTCCTAACCCCTTCACTTCATATACAATAATGTCCTTACTGTGTCTGCACCCATCTGCTCCTCACTCCTCAAACTTTTATCTCATAATTCTTTTCCCCCTTGCTCCCCATAATGTTTCACACATCCCACTTGCTCCCCATCCTAAGTCCGCATCCATCCCTTCCTTGTTTCTAAAATTGTGTCCTCAAATTTCTCCCCTCTCTCACTCCCCATACTTTGTCTTTAATTCAAATGCCAATAGTCAGGGCTTAAATTATGCTCACATCTGAAAGATGCTAGTACAAATGATTTCTGATAGTTGGCATACTGCATCCTCTCTGAGTCAGCTGTCAGTTTGATAACCGGTTCAGACAACTGCTAAATCTCAGTCCAGGGAGTAAGGTGGCAAAACGCAGTTGTCAAGTAGGGATGGGCGAATCTACTCGCTAGGACTCGTTACTCGGCGAGTAGTAAGGGACTCGCAGGACTCGGTACTCGGCGAGTTTCCCAGTGATGACTCGCACGAGTCCAATGCAAATCAATATCAATCCTAGTTTTGTCAGAAACACTGACAAAACTAGGATTGCCATTGTTTGCATTAGACTCGTGCGAGTCATCACTGGCTACTGTGCCAGTGATAGCAGGGAGACTCGCAAAGTAACTGCTGTTTCTTTGCGAGCCGAGTCCAGCTGTCTTCTCTGTGCAGCTCCAGGGTCCTAGAGCCCGCCTGCTCACAGAGATGTAGCAGTGCTGAGATTATTCTCAGTCTGCTCATTCCCTGTGCATGTAGCAGAGAGGACATCGCGTTTTGGACTACGTCGGACGGAAGAGGATTTTTTTAATTAAAGATGGAGTCCCTAATGGCTTTTTTTTTTATTTCAAATAAAAAATTTTCTCTGTTTTTTTAACCCTTTATTGGAGATTCTTAGTGGCTGGGTCAAACGTGGCCTGACATTAAGAATCTCGGGCTTAATACCAGCTTGTATAACAAAGCTGGTATTAACCCCTTTATTACCCAGCGTGCTACCGCCACCAGGGCCGCTGGAAGAGCGGGGTTCAGCGCCAGAGGATGGCGCTTCAATGAACGCGCCATCTTCTGGGGCGGCTGCGGGCTGCAATTTGCAGCGGGGGGTGCCCAGAAAGCTTGGGCATCCCTGCGCTGCGGATTCCAGCCCTCAGCTGCTTAGCTGTACCTGGCTAGACATAGAAATTGCGCGGAGCCCCACGCATTTTTTAAAAATTATTTAATGAATTTCAGAGTCAGAGTCTCAGAGTCAGAGTCAGAATCTCAGAATTTCATGAAATAATTTAAAAAAAATGCGTGGGGCTCCGCGCAATTTCTATGTCTAGCCAGGTACAGCTAAGCAGCTGGGGGCTGGAATCCGCAGCACAGGGATGCCCAAGCTTTCTGGGCACCCCCCGCTGCAAATTGCAGCCCGCAGCCGCCCCAGAAGATGGCGCGTTCATTGAAGCGCCATCCTCTGGCGCTGAACCCCGCTCTTCCAGCGGCCCTGGTGGCGGTAGCACGCTGAGTAATAAAGGGGTTAATACCAGCTTTGTATTATCAGCTGGCCCTAAGCCCGAAATTTATGGCGGTCACGCCAATATTAGACATGACCACCATGAATTTCTATTAAATTGTTTTAAAAAAAACACAACACAAAGAAAATTTTTTATTAGAAATAAAAAAAAAAGCCATTAGGGACTCCATCTTTAATTAAAAAAATCCTCTTCCGTCCGACGCAGTCCAAAACGCGATGTCCTCTCTGCTACATCCCCTGTGTATAGATATAGATCTCTATGCACAGGGAATGAGCAGACTGAGAACAATCTCAGCTCTGCTACATCATCTCTGTGCACAGACATTCATGTCTGTACACAGGGATTGAGCAGACTGAGAACAATCTCAGCACTGCTACATCAGGCAGCAGGCAGGCTCTAGGACCCTGGAGCTGGCAGCCAGCACAGAGGAGACAGGACTCTTATCTGTGCGAGTCAGCGATTACTTACAAAGTAAACGAGCAATGCAAATACATGACAAAACTAGGATTGCTTCAGGCTGAAGCTTCCGAGACACATCTGCGAGTTGTAAATCTCACATTACTCGCTATTACTCGCTTCCCCATTCATTAACATTGGACTCGCTAGACTCGCAACGAGTAGCGAGTCCTGGGCTCGGACTCGCTAGAGTCAAGCGATTCCGAGTAATTTAGGATTCGCCCATCACTATTGTCAAGGAGATACCTTGGATCACCACATCAGGCAGCCCGATGGCAGTTCTCTGCATTCTGTGCCCTGCTCAAATGTCCATGTGCCCCCTTTGATTTGCCGCTGTTTAGAATACATGCTTTATACATGAAAACATGGATAGAACACATAAATGATTTGTGAATGAGGCATGAGACATACCAAATATCCTTTCAGACGCATTGCCTTCAAACTCAGTTTTATTTAAAAATATAATTAAGGCATTAAAAAAGTTAAAAAAAAACCCTAATACTAATTACCACATGAACAAAGAACAAGGGGAAGACAGCACATCCGAATTCTCTAAGAGACTTCTTTATTGATCAAATCTTCACATTACACATAAAAATCAATCATCCACTTGGTGTGTGAATTAACTGACATATTTCTGATATCACAGCACTCTAATAAGCAGTACATATACTAGTCTATACAGCACCCTTGGTCATAACATACATACTACAACTTCATTTGCATGCATTGAGTCTGCACTGCGTTAGTGCATGCAAAAGAAATGCAAAAACATGCAAACGCAATTGAAACACAATTGAAACGCAAGCGTTAACACACCCATTATATCCTATGGGTGAACGCATGCAAACACAACCTCAAACGCAAGTGCAATGTGGGATTGCATTTGAATGCATGCGTTAGTCAAAGCACATAGGAAACGTTTGCCAGACACTAATGCAATTCAAGCACAAAGCAAGCAAAACGCAAAACCCCTTAGATGTGAACCCGGCCTTATATATTATGAATATTTGATCAATAGAGAAGTCCATTTTAAGGAATTCTTTATTCCAAAATTTGAGGTATGTAAAAGATAAGCCATTTTATATTGTAATATCTTTGTATAGCATAAATGAAAATCTCCCCTATTTTTACAGATATATTTTATATGGGTTACTCGTACACAACGACAGTTTGAGTGGCTGGCAGAAATCATCAAAGAAGTAGAGGAAAATGATGAACATAATTTGGTCTCTGTTCACATCTACATTACCCAGTTTGCTGAGAAATTTGACTTACGCACGACTATGTTGGTAAGAAAGATTTTTAAGAAAGAAATCAATTAAGAATTTTATGAAATTAGCATAATCATTTAAATTTTTTTTATCACTTTAACAAATATCCCTTGATGTGTATTTTTCTGTTTATTTCAGTGTAGAATTTTTATTTACTTTTGTAGTGACTTTTTCACTCAATATTAATGGTGACTGAAACTTTATGTATTTAATGGGATTATCTGGGACTATGTTTTATTTATCTATCACTAGTAAAAAGGCCCGATGCAATTGCATCGGGAGCGCGGTGAAATTAATTGTGTGTGAACAGGCGGGTGAATGGGGAGCAGAGTATAGAGGCGGCTCTGTGGGTGGCAGAGTATAGAGGCGGCTCTGTGGGTGGCAGAGTATAGAGGCGGCTCTGTGGGTGGCAGAGTATAGAGGCGGCTCTGTGGGTGGCAGAGTATAGAGGCGGCTCTGTGGGTGGCAGAGTATAGAGGCGGCTCTGTGGGTGGCAGAGTATAGAGGCGGCTCTGTGGGTGGCAGAGTATAGAGGCGGCTCTGTGGGTGGCAGAGTCTAGAGGCGGCTCTGTGGGTGGCAGAGTATAGAGGCGGCTCTGTGGGTGGCAGAGTATAGAGGCGGCTCTGTGGGTGGCAGAGTATAGAGGCGGCTCTGTGGGTGGCAGAGTATAGAGGCGGCTCTGTGGGTGGCAGAGTATAGAGGCGGCTCTGTGGGTGGCAGAGTATAGAGGCGGCTCTGTGGGTGGCAGAGTATAGAGGCGGCTCTGTGGGTGGCAGAGTATAGAGGGGCCTCTGTGGATAGCAGAGTATGACGTGGCGGGTGGCTTGAGGGGTGAAGGGAGCTGCGGCTGGAGGGGTGAAGGGAGCTGCGGCTGGAGGGGTGAGGGGAGCTGCGGCTGGAGGGGTGAGGGGAGCTGCGGCTGGAGGGGTGAGGGGAGCTGCGGCTGGAGGGGTGAGGGGAGCTGCGGCTGGAGGGGTGAAGGAGGTGGTAGTGGAGGGGTGAGGAGAGCTGCGGTGGAGGGGTGAGGAGAGCTGCGGCTGGAGGGGTGAGGAGAGCTGCGGCTGGAGGGGTGAGGAGAGCTGCGGCTGGAGGGGTGAGGAGAGCTGCGGCTGGAGGGGTGAGGAGAGCTGCGGCTGGAGGGGTGAAGGAGAGCTGTGGCTGGAGGGGTGAAGGGAGGTGGTAGTGGAGGGGCGAGGAGAGCTGCGGCTGGAGGGGCGAGGAGAGCTGCGGCTGGAGGGGTGAAGGGAGGTGGTAGTGGAGGGGCGAGGAGAGCTGCGGCTGGAGGGGCGAGGAGAGCTGCGGCTGGAGGGGTGAAGGGAGCTGCGGCTGGAGGGGTGAAGGGAGGTGGTAGTGGAGGGGCGAGGAGAGCTGCGGCTGGAGGGGTGAAGGGAGGTGGTAGTGGAGGGGCGAGGAGAGGTGCGGCTGGAGGGGCGAGGAGAGGTGCGGCTGGAGCGGGGACATCACCGCTCGGCGGCAGGACATGGCTGCGTGCTGGGGCAGATCACAGCCCCAGTTACACGCCATTGTCCTCAGCGGCGGGTTGAGTGCTGCAGAGAGGGATCACTCCCTCCTCTCAGGTCACACATGTGGCCTGAGGGGAAGGAGGGGATTGGGCGGTGTGGGGTAAACGGAGGACGGGCATCGGATTGGTCCAGGACGGCGAGTCCTGGCCAATGGGATGGGCGTCATGTGTGTACAACAGCGCCCAATCCGCTTGCAGGGGCGGCGGCGGGCAATGGGAGTGAGCGGAGCCTGCAAAGCCTGAGACGGTCTGCTGACTCCCATTGGCGGCCGCCGCCCACAGGACGACGTCACTGGCTTCCGGCACCCGCATACAGCCCCTACACCACTACTCCACCAGCATGGGGACACTGAGGCCCCAGTGGTGAGAGAGCGTCGAGGGGCGGAAGCCACCGGCGGCATCCCGGCTGCGTGGACCTGGCGGAGGCGGCGAGGCCGGTGGCGATGAAGCGGGGCCGACGGTTTTCAGGATGGCAGCGGTGTCAGGTAGTGCGGCTGAGGACGGAGGAGGCTGTGAGGACGGAGGAGGCTGTGAGGATGGGGAGGCTGTGAGGATGGAGGAGGCTGCTCAATTCTTATACTTACAATCCGGCGAGCGCTCGCTGCAGGGAGGAGTAGCAGTCATTGTTGTGATAGGACCTTGCATATCAGAATGACATCAGCGTTCGGCGCAGTGATTGGTGCGTTCGCGGTCATGTGATATCACATGGCCGCAAGCGGGGCAATCACAGCGCTGAACGCAGATGTCATTGTGACATCATGCAAGGTGCTATCAGCAGAATGGGTGCTTTGTTAGCTCTGGGCGCCGCTGTCATGGAATGTGGCGGGTGAGCGGCGGGCTGTGCGTGGAGCGGGCAGTGGTTGGGGTGTGGGGGTAAGGAGGAGCAGTGTGGGTGAGTGGGGCAGTGTTGGTGAGTAGGGGGTAAGGAGGGGCAGTGTGGGGAGTGAGGGCATAGGGGGGTAAGAGGAGTGAGCAGGGGCAGTGTGGGTCAATGGGGGGGGGGTAAGCAGGGGCAGTGTGGGTGAGTGTGGGTTAAGGGGGGCAGTGTGGGTGATAGGGGTGGTAGGCATGGGCAGTGTGGGGAGTGAGGAGATAGGGGGGTAAGAGTAGTGAGGAGGGGCAGTGTGGGGAGTGAGGAGATAGGGGGGGTAAGAGTAGTGAGGAGGGGCAGTGTGGGGAGTGAGGAGATAGGGGGGGGGGTAAGAGTAGTGAGGAGGGGCAGTGTGGGGAGTGAGGAGATAGGGGGGTAAGAGTAGTGAGGAGGGGCAGTGTGGGGAGTGAGGAGATAGGGGGGGGGTAAGAGTAGTGAGGAGGGGCAGTGTGGGGAGTGAGGAGATAGGGGGGGGGGTAAGAGTAGTGAGGAGGGGCAGTGTGGGGAGTGAGGAGATAGGGGGGGTAAGAGTAGTGAGGAGGGGCAGTGTGGGTAGTGAGGAGGGGCAGTGTGGGGAGTGAGGAGATAGGGGGGTAAGAGTAGTGAGGAGGGGCAGTGTGGGGAGTGAGGAGCTGGGGGGGGGGGGGTAAGAGGAGTGAGGAGGGGCAGTGTGGGGAGTGAGGAGATAGGGGGGGTAAGAGGAGTGAGGAGATAAGGTAAGGGGGGGGGGTTTAAGCAGGAGCAGTGGGGGTGGAGATGTGCGGGGCGGCGCCCCTATAACGATTACTTGAGGAGCGGTGGGGGGAATGGGGGCGGGTGGTTAGAGTGTGCAGGGCCGGCGGTGCTGTAGGCTATAATGGAAGTGCAGGGCGGGCGCCATCTTACCGTGGTCCGCGTCATTGAGGCAGGCGTCGGGTGATGGTAGCGGCGGTGTCTTTAGTACTGGCGCTCCCCCCGTGGCTGCTGGCGATAGGGCCTGAGGGCTCGCACTGTCCGATGGACGGTGCGGCCCTGGCGGCGGGGGTGATCGGGAGCATGGGTTGAGGGAGTAGGAGAGCGGCGGGCGGGCTGTGGAGCGGGGGTGCCATTTTCCCGTGGTCCGCTACGGCGGGCCGCGTCATTGAGGCAGACGTTGGGTGATGGTGGTCCGAGTGCCTGCAGAGCTGTTCTAGTGCAGTTCAGGACCTGCGGTGATGTCACAATCACGTGACACCAGGTTACCATGGAGTAACCTGGTGTCACGTGACTGTGACCTCACCACAGGTCCTTGAACTGCAGTAGAAGAGCTCTGCAGACACTCGGAGCCTGCGGGAGCCACCGGAAGCTTAGAGGAAGACGGCAGGAGACGGCGGGGGCTCGGGGAGAGGTGAGCATTAACTTTTTTTTTATTGTTTTTTTACAGTAGTGCGGGCCTGCGGCTCGTGATGACGCTGCGCGTCATCACTCGCAGTCCCGCAAAGCATGTTGGGATTCGGCTACAGTGCCCGATTTCCCAACTGCGGATTATATAAGTAGATGGGGCTAAGTAATGACAGGCAAGCTGTAGCTAAATGCTTTCCTGTTCTGCTTGGTGGCAGCTCAGAGGAATCGCAGATTTACCTGCTTCATAATTATCCTTACATCAATAGTGCAACTTTTCCTCTTAGGTGGGGAACCAGCTGTCAATCAGCATGACATCGGCAGTTCTGCCCCATGAACAGAGCAGAGCGGAAGAGAAGCAGTCGCCCTGTTAATGTAACATCACCAAAAACCACTGAATCAATGGTAGTAGTGTTCGGTGACTGTTCAGACCCAGCACAGATTGGCAGATGAGAGAACAGGTTAGATGTCAATAACATGCCTGATGTTAGATGTTAGGGCCTTAAGGAATAAATAAAGAGATCTAAACAAAGTCCTGGATAACTCCTTTAACTTGGCTAAAAAAAGATTTGGAATTGGCAGAAGTTAAGAGTTTTCAAAATGTATGTTCTGTGTTCTGGTTTTGACAAAACACATACAAAGGGAACAAGCAATAAAATGTAAATAAGCAAGTAAAAATTCATATTACACATACACAACACAACTTTTAGAAAGAAACTGCTGCAGAGAAGCTATTTTTTATGGCTGGACAGGACAGAGAATTCAGTGTTCTCTTAATGCAAATGAGTTAGCCTTTATCTTGTGACAAAGGCAGATTATAACAAGGGCAATATGGGCTACTACCCATGGCTCTGGGTTACAGTGGGCCCATGGCCAGATTGCCCTCATTATAATGTTTTGTTTGGTGCCAAAGGCAGAGCATATCTGTGGTCTGGGAGCTTTTCTGGAGCTGCCAGCAATAAAGAATAGTAGCCCAGCTCCAGGATAGCCTTTTTTTGCCTCTTCTGCAATGGGTCAAGATGATGTTATCAGCTGGTATGCCATTGTGCGCTGGTTAGAAGAAGAAGTGGATCCCCGGTGACCAGAGCTGAGGAATGGAAGAGAAATGAGCATGTGTTATTTTTTTTTAAATGTGTATGTATGTGTGAGGGCTCATCCTGGATGTAATGAGCTAGGTAGAGGTTCATACTGAATACATGGAACTGTTTGAGGGATCATAGTGTGTAAAGGGCGCTATGCTAGTCCTTATACTGTGTATGGGGTCTATGTGAGCCCCTATATTGTATATTGTATATAGGGGCTAAGTGGGTGCTCTGCTCTACATAGGTGCTGCAAGAGGGCTCATTCTGTATATAGGGTCTATGTGAGGGCTCATCCTGTATACAAGGGGCTGTTTGACACCTTATAGTATACATGTAGGGCTATTTAAGGCTGTATACTGTATATAGGGCTGCTTGAGGGCTCATACTGTATATATGGGACTATGAGAGGACTCATCCTATATAACTGACTATATGAGGGCTCATACTTAGTAATGCGTGAACCCACTGATGCTCGGGATCAGCAGACTCGCCTAGACCATTTTGTAAAGTCTGAGTTTGGAGACGGATGTAACTTTAACTTATGTCTGAACCCTGAGTTTGGACTTTTCAGTTATGGGATGGCACAGAGATGTAAAACAAAGCATATTATTAAAAAGCATTTTCATTACACTTACCAGATCCTGTTGTCCCTCTTTTACGCATCCTGCTGTCCATCATATTTACTTCTTGAGCTGTTCATTAACTTCTGAGGATATTCACTGCACTGCTGAGAAATGCTTCAGTTCTAGGCAGTGTTCGCAGTGATGTCAGGGGTCACACGAGTTCATGGCTCAACTATGAGCTCGGTTGACCTTTCTCACGGCACCCAGCTCAGTCTGAGCCTGCATGTCCCTCTGAACAGATGCTTGTCTGTTCAGAGCAATGTATATAAGAGCTATTTGTGGGCTCATGCAGTATATAAGAAAAGTGTCAATATACTTAATTGTACTCAGTACTAAGTGATGAAAATTAAGATAAAATAATATTTATGGTATAAGTAGTGTGCTCAAATTAATATTGAGCATATTAATTTCCAACTATTTGTTCGGCCCCCACAACTCTTTCAGTCTCTCATATGGCCTCGAGAAAATTAATTTTCCATCACTGCTTAATTATGTGCAGCACTATGTTACATCTACGAAAGGAAAAAAGGTACATAAAAGAAAACATGTATGTGCCGCTGCCTATATTGTTTTGCATCTACAGACATGCACCAGAGCATGTTTATTACTCATGTGACCTATCACATGATCTATTGAAAATGTGACATGTCATGTGATACATCGAGGCTGGAGGGGTCACACCTTGTAAACATATTGGTGCACTGGTTAATCTAAATTGCCCCTGCATGGGTACCATACACCAGGTGTATGAGAGTCTAACACTCCCGGACAAAGTCAGCATTACTTTATATAAAACAATTGTACATAAAATATGGAAATATTTTATTTTATTTTACATTATTGTCAGTAGATATTAAATTCAATATTTGATGCAAGTAAAAGCAGAAGCATATTCAATCAGTGATAAAAGTGTAAATGGAGCAGGAAGAAAGCTGTAACCCAAAAGTAGATAGTAAGCTGTCAAAGACAATTCGAGCCCATTACTAGAATTGCTGCCACCTTCCTGTTCAAACTATAATTTTATGCCAAATTGGAAAGCAACAAAAAAGCACATAGTATAGTTTTTATGTAAGAGCTTTAATGTAACTTTTCCTTTTCACTAAAATTTCTTAGAAATATGAGAAAGATAGGTTCTGTACTTTCATGCAATTTTATAGTAATTTTACTACAGAAAAGTTCCATTAATAGTATTCCATAAAGAAAGCTTTTACTGGCCTATTTCTTCCATTAGGAAATTATATAATAGAACACAATACATATTTCATGATCTAATTAATGTCAGTTTTATGTTAAAAAAAAAAGTGATGAAAATGAATATAGTATATAAAATTTCAAGAAAACTCATCTTTAAAATAATTATAATGTTGGCCCCCCACAAATTTCTATATTTGTGGAAAAAAAAAATATAATACACGCTTTGATAATTGCAAGGTTGGCATTAGGAGTGGGCAAACTGGGCAGCTGCCAGGGCTCCCACACTCTACATATTCTGTTTTACCATTGCAGTTTTCGTAGTTAAGATTGCAGAAAGATCTTTGATGACATCATGGCTTGCGACTCATCAAAGGTCCTTACACTGTGGGACTCCAAGCCTGCACTATATGTGGCACGCAAGTGGATTGGCTTGAAATGAGCGAGTGTGCTCGGTACTGCTCATTACTCATTAGCATTAAGGCTCTCAATCGAGTAACGAGCAGTACAGAACAACGCCTGGATCTTGAGTGCTCGGGTTACAGTGAAACCAGCTTCTTTCACAGATTAAGGCTTTCATGGTGAAGTCAGGGATTATCCCAGTTTAGTGCAGGGACTCCGTCCCTCAACTGGACTCTTAGATAGCAATAAGTGAACCTTTTGAAGTTCAGGTTTGGGCAGTGCAGCTAAACTTTTTAGCGCACTGTTTATGACCCTAAACTTAAACCGAACCTCAATGGAAGTCACTGATTTGCAGTTTAGCGCTCCGCACACATACAGCCAGCCATAAGTAATAAACTTCTGGGGTGGGAGTGTATTTTTTTCCAAACTAATTTTGGGCACTTTCCACACCCCAAAACTATGTTTATAAGCCCAGTGCAAGCCAATCAAGCACTGCACATAGACACAATGGGCCAAGCACCAACTGTACCCAATCACAGCGATGGTCAGTCCAGTGCTTTGCAAATGTAAAGCACTCAAACAGTGTTTGCTTGGGTACCCAAACAAGACTGACCCTTGAAAGGTTCGTTCATCTCTATCCTTAGACTAGAAGAATTCCCGTGTATGTGTTCTCTCTCTCTTTCTCTCTATCTCTGTCTCCCACATCTGACTGTGACTGTTCTGCCACATCTGACTAGCTCACTCAGATGTAGCAGAGCTGAGAAGGGTCAGAGACACTACACCTGTCTTTGCTCTGCTACATCTGTTCGTCTTTACTTTACTACATTTGATCTTTGATCATCTCAGCTCTTTTACATCTGAGTGAGATGGTCAGTTCTAATCAGAGATGGTCAGAACTGTTGTAAATACATCTTAATTGTTTCTGTTTGATGGCACAATATGTTAGAAGTTGGGGCCCAACTTTTAACTTTTGTCTAGGGCCCCACTTTGTCTAAAACTGGCCCTGGTCAATGGTTTACTTTAATGGATGCACATTTTTGTTTTAACCTTAAAAACAAAAATATGAATGCTTTAACAAATTGAGGTTAAACGATTGCCCAGGACTAACATATTAATGACCAATCCCTATGATAGGTAACCTGTGTGGGATTTGTAGGGGTCCAATACCTGACATCTATATATCTATATTTATCAGCCAATATCAGCCAATATATGCTCCAATAGCAGCTGAATATAAGCAATGTAGCTCCTTAGCATAGTACAATATTCAGGCTGCCAGAGCTGAGCCCCAGTACTGCTGAAAGTCCCCCTTGGAAACATGGAGTCCAATAGAGTATGCTAGTATTTTTTTCTCATAGATTAGTATGTAATATGAAAGAAAAAAACTTTCACATGCCATATATGAAGTGTTTCCTTTCTATAAAGGGTCTAAAGGCAAATCTCATAAAATGGTACTTTTATTCTGATATTGATTAAAAACATTATCCAAAAAAGTGTAAATTTGTGCTTACAAATAACCCTAAAACCCTCAAAAACATACATTTAGAACTTAAACTGATGCTTTTTTTCCCAAATGCAGATGACCCCTTTGCGGCTCTTGTTCTCATGAAGACACCATCTGGATATATGTTTATATTCTGCTGGTGAGGTCTGTTGTTATAAGTGGAGTCTTGCCATTTCCACCCATTGACCCTTAAAAGTTTGAGGTGCTCTTTATCATGCTTGGACACCATTCCTTGATTTATCTGTTTTTGAAATAACTATTTTATCATGTTATCTGTGTATGGCCATGTTCACACACAATTTACGTTTTTTTTAGCACTTCTAAAACCACATGCGTTTTTTTAAGAGTGCCAAAAAATGTCCCTTGTGTGTCTGAAAGAATTTTAATCCTTTTTGGACTTTGTCATTTTTTCACCAAAATCGCAGGCAAAAACGCTAGCATTAACGCAGGGTGCCTCAATGAGCCTTTAAATAACGCTAGCGTTAACGCATGCGTTAACGCAGGTGCCTATATGTGTCCTGCGTTAACGCATGTGTTTCCCATAGGGCCCCATGTTAAAAAAATGCATGCGTTTTTGGGAGCAACCCCTGCGTTTTTTTCCAGCACCCAAAAAACGCTGCATGCAGCGTTTTTTGAACTGGGGAAAAAAATGCAAGCGGAGCTGAAAACGCATGTACACTCAAATGCACTCTGCGTTAACGCATCTGCATTTTTTTTAACAGTCCAAAAAACGCAGAGATGGTAAAAAAAACTGATATGTGTGAACAAGGCCTATGTTTTGAGGGTTTTAGGCTGCTCTAACATCTGCAATTATTGTAATTCGCAGAAGATCCAGCAGATGTCACCGCATCTGCTGGATCTGCCACGTATCGGTCGGGTGCGGCAAGTGTGGTATTGTCGAATCCGGCAAATCGGACACTTATGGTCACGTATAAAAACACTGCTAGCAGCGTTTATTTTGCGGTGCCGCAACTGCCGGATTCGGCAATACCGCACTTGCTGCACCCAACCGCAAGCCCCATAGAGAATGAATGGGGCTTGCCAGATCGGTGCCGCAAGTCAACCGTTACACAGTAGATCCGGCAGATGCTACCGCGAATTTCAATAATCACAGATGTGAAAGGGGCTTTAGGGTTGTTCGTAAGCACAACTTTACACTTTTTTGGATAATTCTTTAATCGACATTAGAATAAAAGTACCATTTTATAAGTTTTGCCTTTAGTCTCTTGATATTAATTGGTAAGATTCCACATATTTGTACTACTGTGATCTGTGTTTCCTTTCTATATAAATGTTTGCTTTCCTTTACCCATCTATGATGCTGCAGCAGCAAAGAACGGAAAAATTATTATTCCCAAAGAGGGCACCCTAAACTTCAGGAGCTCATATCTGGTACAAAATGCCAGTCTTGTGAAATCGGAGCCCAAATATCCTAACTGGGCATATGGACAGGTTTATGATTGTGAGAAAAATCTTTTAAATGACTCTGTGAGAAGGTTTTTGCTATTTAAAGGGGGTTTTCCCATGAATAAAGTTAATTTAAAAGTTAATTTTAATCAATAGATCTTGTTATAATAATAATTTCCACAATTGAATGTGAATTAAAAAAATGTTCCTGTGCTGGGATAATCTTATAAATGTGCTCCTACTATGCACAGTTTCATTTTTCACGGAGCATTAGTTTGATCCTGGGCAGGGGAGGATGAAATAGAGTATACAGGCATACCAGCACAGGATCGCAAATACATGTTTCTTTGAGGTAAAACATTTTTTAGAAACAGGCAGAGAAATGTTTTACATCACAAAAATAGAATCAGATGTGATCCTGTGCTGTAATGTCTGTATACTCTTTTACTTCTTCCCCTGCCCAGGAGCTGTGGTATGATCAGAACGTGTTCCGTGCACGGTCAGACACAAAAATTAAATTTTACATAGCTGGGACACATTTATAAGAAATCTCAGCAAAGGAACATTTTAATTAATTACATCCAATTGTGGAAATGATTAGTGTGCCAAGATCTATTGTTTAAAATGAACTTTATTCGTGGGAAAACCCCTTTAATCTGAGAGCAGCATGATGTAGGGGCTGAGGGTTTTCAGCATTATATATATATATATATATATATAAATATATATATTTATATATATATATACTAGCTGTGAGCCCGATGCAAATGCATCGGGATTCTAGAACGGGTATCTAAAATATGTTTATTGTTTTTTTAAAGATTTTTAAATAATAATCGCATCATCAATAGCAATAATATAAGCCATAGCATTATTATTAGCAGTAATAGCAGTATTAATAGCATTATTAGCAGTATTATGAGCATTAATAACAGTATTAATAGCATTAATAGCATTATTATTAGCATTAATAGCATTATGAATAGCATTATTAGCATTAATAATAGCATTAATAACATTATTAATAGCATTAATAGCATTATTATTAGCATTAATAGCATTAATAATAGCATTATTAGCATTAATAATAGCATTAATAACATTATTAATAGCATTAATAGCATTATTATTAGCATTAATAGCATTAATAATAACATTATTAGCATTAATAATAGCATTAATAACATTATTAATAGCATTAATAGTATTATTATTAGCATTAATAGCATTCATAATAGCATTATTAGCATTAATAATAGGATTAATAACGTTATTAATAGCATTATTATTAGCATTAATAGCATTAATAATAGCATTATTAGCATTAATAATAGCATTAATAACATTATTAATAGCATTAATAGCATTATTATTAGCATTAATAGCAATATTAATAGCATTAATAGGATTAATATTAGCATTAATAGCATTAATAGCATAATTAATAGCATTAATAGCATTAATAATAGCATTAATAACATTATTAATAGCATTAATAGCATTATTATTAGCATTAATAGCATTATTATTAGCATTAATAGCATTAATAATGCCATTAATAGGATAAATATTAGCATTGATAGCATTAATAGCATAATTAATAGCATTAATAGCATTATTAATAGCATTAATAGCATTATTATTAGCATTAATAGCATTAATAGGATAAATATTAGCATTAATAGCATTAATAGCATTATTAATAGCATTAATAGCATTATTATTAGCATTAATAGCATTAATAATAGCATTATTAGCATTAATTAATAGCATTAATAACATTATTAATAGCATTAATAGCATTATTATTAGCATTAATAGCATTAATAGCATATTATATTAGCATTAATAGCATTAATAATACCATAATAGATAAATATTAGCATTATAATAGCATTAATAAGCATAAATTAATAGCATTAATAGCATTATTAATAGCATTAATAGCATTATTATTAGCATTAATAGCATTAATAATGCATAATTATTAGCATTAATAATAGCATAATTAATAAGCATTATAATAGCATTATTAATAGCTTTATTATAGCATTAATAGCATTAATAATAGCATTATAGCATTAATTAATAGCATTAATAAATTAATGATATATTAGCATTATAATAGCATTATAATAGCATTAATAGCATTAATAGATTATTAATAGCATTAATAGCATTTATTAGCATTAATAGGCATTAATAATAGCATTATTAAGCATTAATAATAGCATTAATAGCATTATTAATAGCATTAATAGCATTTAATAATATAAGCATTAATAGCATTAATATAGCATAATAATAGCATTAATAGCATTAATTATTAGCATTAATAGCATTAATTAATTAATAGCATTAATATAGCATTAATAGGATAAATAATTAGCATTAATAGCATTAATAGCTAATAATTAATAGCATTAATAGCATTAATATATAGCATTATATAGCATTAATAATATAGCATTAATAACATTATTAATAGCAATTAATAGCATTATTATTAGCATTAATAGCATTAATAATAGCATTATTAGCATTAATAATAGCATTAATAACATAGTATATAATAGCATTAAATAGCATAATTATTAGCATTAATAGCATTATATAGATATAGCATAATTAATCATTATGCTAATTTAGCATTATTATATATGCATTATATTGTATTATAATAGCATTTATTATTATTATTTATTAATAGCATTAATAATATGCATTATAATTATTTATAAATTAAATTATTATGCATATATATTAAAGATTACTTATTTAATAGCATTATACTTTAGCATAGCATAAGAGCTATATAATTAGCATTAATAATTATAGCATTAGTTATCATTATAATATGCATTATTATTAGCATTAATTAGCATTATATAATAATAATTATTAGCATTAATAGCATTAATAGCATTATTATTAGCTTTAAATAGCATTAATAATAGCATTTTATTAGCATTAATAATAGCATTAATAATTTTCATTATTAATAGCATTAATGATTATTATTAGCATTAATAGCATTAATATTAGCATTATTAGCATTAATATATAGCATTAATACATTATTATTAGCATTAATAGCAAATTATTATTAGCATTATAGCATGTATTATTATAGCATGAATAGCATTATTAATTAGCATTTAATTTTTATTATTATTTTATTAATACTTTATTAATTTATTTATTATTATTATTATTTAATTATTTTTAATTATTTTTATTATAAATATGCATTATTAGCTAGACCATTTCTTTAGCTCTGAAAGTGATAAATTAGCATATATTTAAGATTTTATTATTATTATTAATTGAATTATTTATAATTATTAATTTATTTACTTATTATTATTGTAATTATTTTAATTATTTTTTATTAGATTTATTATTTAGCTGAGACACAGCTTACATTCAGTGCATGAAAGGCATATATAATAGCATATATTAAATTTTATATTATTAATATTTATTGAATTATTTATTATTCATTTATATTTATTAATTATTTTTAATTATTTTTTAATTATTTTTTTTTATTATTAAATATATAATTATTAGCATTATACCAGTTCCTTTCAGTCCGCAGTAAAGGCGATATTATTAGCATATATTTAATTTTTTTATTATTATTTTTATTGAATTATTTATTATTTTTATTTATTTTTTTAATTATTTTTAATTATTTTTTAATTATTTTTTTTATTATTAAATTTATTATTTAGGCTGAGACCCAGTTCTCTTTCAGGTCCGCTGAAAGGGCTGATATAATTAGCATATATTTAATTTTTTTATTATTATTTTTATTGAATTATTTATTATTTTTAATTTATTTTTTATATATTTTTTAATTATTTTTTAATTATTTTTTTTATTATTAAATTTATTATTTAGGCTGAGACCCAGTTCTCTTTCAGGTCCGCTGAAAGGGCTGATATAATTAGCATATATTTAATTTTTTTATTATTATTTTTATTGAATTATTTATTATTTTATTATTATTTTTATTATTTTTTAATTATTTTTTAATTATTTTTTTTTATTATTAAATTTATTATTTAGGCTGAGACCCAGTTCTCTTTCAGGTCCGCTGAAAGGGCTGATATAATTAGCATATATTTAATTTTTTTATTATTATTTTTATTGAATTATTTATTATTTTTAATTTATTTTTTTACTATTTTTTAATTATTTTTTAATTATTTTTTTTATTATTAAATTTATTATTTAGGCTGAGACCCAGTTCTCTTTCAGGTCCGCTGAAAGGGCTGATATAATTAGCATATATTTAATTTTTTTATTATTATTTTTATTGAATTATTTATTATTTTTAATTTATTTTTTTATTATTTTTTAATTATTTTTTTTTATTATTAAATTTATTATTTAGGCTGAGACCCAGTTCTCTTTCAGGTCCGCTGAAAGGGCTGATATAATTAGCATATATTTAATTTTTTTATTATTATTTTTATTGAATTATTTATTATTTTTAATTTATTTTTTTATTATTTTTTAATTATTTTTTTTTATTATTAAATTTATTATTTAGGCTGAGACCCAGTTCTCTTTCAGGTCCGCTGAAAGGGCTGATATAATTAGCATATATTTAATTTTTTTATTATTATTTTTATTGAATTATTTATTATTTTTAATTTATTTTTTAATTATTTTTTAATTATTTTTTAATTATTATTTTTATTATTAAATTTATTATTTAGGCTGAGACCCAGTTCTCTTTCAGGTCCGCTGAAAGGGCTGATATAATTAGCATATATTTAATTTTTTTATTATTATTTTTATTGAATTATTTATTATTTTTAATTTATTTTTTTATTATTTTTTAATTATTTTTTAATTTTTTTTTTATTATTAAATTTATTATTTAGGCTGAGACCCAGTTCTCTTTCAGGTCCGCTGAAAGGGCTGATATAATTAGCATATATTTAATTTTTTTATTATTATTTTTTATTGAATTATTTATTATTTTTAATTTATTTTTTTATTATTTTTAATTATTTTTTAATTATTTTTTTTATTATTAAATTTATTATTTAGGCTGAGACCCAGTTCTCTTTCAGGTCCGCTGAAAGGGCTGATATAATTAGCATATATTTAATTTTTTTATTATTATTTTTATTGAATTATTTATTATTTTTAATTTATTTTTTTATTATTTTTTAATTATTTTTTAATTATTTTTTTTTATTATTAAATTTATTATTTAGGCTGAGACCCAGTTCTCTTTCAGGTCCGCTGAAAGGGCTGATATAATTAGCATATATTTAATTTTGTTATTATTATTTTTATTGAATTATTTATAATTTTTAATTTATTTTTTTATTATTTTTTAATTATTTTTTTTTTATTATTAAATTTATTATTTAGGCTGAGACCCAGTTCTCTTTCAGGTCCGCTGAAAGGGCTGATATAATTAGCGTATATTTAATTTTGTTATTATTATTTTTATTGAATTATTTATTATTTTTAATTTATTTTTTATTTATTTTTTTATTATTTTTTTAAATATTTTTTAATTATTTTTTTTATTATTAAATTTATTTGTTCCCATTGAAATACATTAGGGGTGTGTGTCGGCGATTTTATGGCCGCCCACCTGGTTCTATTTGTCGGCCCTAAAATCGCGGACACACCGCTAATGCATGTCTATGGGCAGTCCGCCCGATTTCGGATTGGACGCAGACCAATCAGAATTCGAGCTCACTGCCTATAGAGATGCATTAGCGGTGTGTCGGCGATTTTAGGGCCGACAAATAGAACCAGGTGGCCGGCCATAAAATCGCCGATATACCGGTAATGTATGTGAATGGGAAATGAGGGGCTCTTCTGATTGGCTGAGGGCAGTAGACAGCGACCAATCAGAAGAGCCCCCCACATCTCATTGACATAGAATGGTGGATTTGTCATCCATTCTATGTTAATGATAAGTGAAGAGGACGTCGGAGCTGGAAGTTGGCGGAAAGAAGATAGAAGATCCCCGGGGCCGGACGAAGAGGCGGAGATGGTGGAAAGAAGAGAGAAGACCCCCGGGGCCGGAGGAAGAGGACGCCTGGCCGGACGGAGGACTTGTGGATCGGACGGACGATCAGATGACTAAGAAGGCATGTAAGTGATCGACGGGGACGTTAGGGTAGGGGACGGCGGGGGCTTCGGGTGTAGGGCTTTAGGTGTTAGCGACAGCGGCGGGGGAAAGCGGCGGGAGCTTAGGAGGCGGTGGGGCTTAGGGGGTAGGGGCTTAGGTGCGGCGGGGCTTAGAGGGTAGGGGGTTAGGTGCGGCGGGGCTTAAGGGGTAGGGGCATAGGTGCGGCGGGTCGGGGCTTAGGGTGTAGGGGTGCGGCGGACTTAGGGGGTAGGGGCTTAGGTGCGGCGGGTCGGGGCTTAGGGTGTAGGGGTGCGGCGGACTTAGGGGGTAGGGGTTTAGGTGCGGCGGGTGGGGGCTTGGCGGCGGACGGTAGGGGCTTAGGTGCGGCGGGTGTTAGGGGGTAGGGGCTTAGGTGCGGGGGGGCTTAGAGGGTAGGGGCTTAGGTGCGGCGGGGCCTAGGGGGTAGGGGCTTAGGTGCGGCGGGTCGGGGCTTAGGGTGTAGGGGTGCGGCGGACTTAGGGGGTAGGGGCTTAGATGCGGCGGGTGGGGGCTTTTAGGTGCGGCGGGGCTTAGGGGGTAGGGGGTTAGGTGTGGCGGGGCTTATGGGGTAGGGGCTTAGGTGTCGCGGGGCTTTTAGTTGCGGCGGGGTTTAGGGGGTAGGGGATTAGGTGCGTCTGGTCGGGGGTTAGGTGCGGCGGGGCTTAGGGTGTAGGGGACTTAGGTGCGGCGGTGCTTAGGGGGTAGGGGCTTAGGTGGGGCGGGTCGGGGCTTAGGATGCGGCGGAGCTTAGAGGGTATGGACTTAGGGGCGGCGGAGTTAGGGGGTAGGAGCTTAGGTGCGGGGTGGCTGTGCGGACATTGCGGGGTGGCTGTGCGGACATGGGGGGGCTGTGTGGACGACATGGGGGGGCTGTGCGGACATGGGGGTGGCTATGTGGAGATGGGGGGTGGCTGTGTGGAGATGGGGGGGGCTGTGTGGACATGGGGGGGGCTGTGCGGACATGGCGGGGGCTGTGCGGACATGGGAGGGGCTGTGCGGACATGGGGGGGTGGCTGTGCGGACATGGGGGGGTGGCTGTGCGGACATGGGGGGGCGAATTGTGGGTAGCGGGGAGCGGAGGCGGCTGCGCCGCCTCCGCTCCATGGTCCCCGGGGAGCGAGTTGCGGCTCAGGCAGCGACTCGCAATGGCCTCGCGGCCATTGCTCGCGCTATCTGAGCGGTAAATCGCTAAGGTTGTGGCCGAGCCTCTGGATCGAATTTCGGCCAGCGACTCGCAATGGCCTCGCGGCCATTGCTCGCGCAGCATTGGGCGCTTAGCGCTCAATGTTAAATTCGTATCCACATGACGACACCGGAAGTAGCGCGCGGAGGGGCGCTTTTCCGATTCGCGATTATATAATAGATATACACAGTATATACGTTTCAATATATTAAAAATAATTAAAATCCTTAGTAAACGGAGTTTTATAGAAAAACCAGATGTGACCAAGGGAAGCGGAAGTGATTTTTAGATTCAGCACATCAAAATTTATAAAAATCAGGTGTCATATTGTAGTCAGCAAAATTGATGTAGAGCAATGTTATATGTGGGAATCAAGAAGTTAATCTGATTATTGGTTAAGAATTGAAAAATATGAAAATGCAATTAGGGATATACCCATTATGTGTAAACCTGGACATTTGACTTATGAATAACCAGGTTGTTTTGGGGTATTCTAAGTATCTAAGTATCATTGTTGAATGGACTGGGTAACTATTGAAAATTAAATATACTGAATGTTGGCAAGCATATTGTCAGGATGAGAAACCTTTACTGCTGTCATCTGATTTACATCTGGGAAGGCTAAATGCAGCATAAGACATGGAATATATAATTACATTCATATGGTATTCACTTTCAGTTTAAAGCGTCTTGTTGCTGTGACTGCAATTGTGATGAATCGGATTGGATGGGTGAGAGATTCCCTTGTACTTGGTGGAACGGTGGTTGTGTCACTAATGAAGGCAGATAGTTGCTTTTAAAAGCTCTGTTTCCATGCCATGGCTCATATAGTGTTAGCCAGAGTAATTATCCTGAACTCTGCTGCCATATACAATAATCAAAGTATGGTCTCCGGATGTGCCCAACCATTAGAGGGTGGGTGAAAGATGAAGAGAAAATCTTAGGCAGGGGTTAATAGAATATGCACTGTGATAAGCTCCCATGAATGAATGACATGGGACCTCATTTGGAATGCTGTGTTCAGTTCTTGCCACATTTGAAAAAAAGACATCAACAAACTGGAGCAAGTTCAGAGAAGATCAACCAGAATGGTGAACGGTCTGCAAACCTATGAGGAACAGTTACAGGATTTAGGAATGTTTAACTTATAAAAGAGAAGACAAAGAGGAAACTTTAATAGTGGCCAACAAATATCTCACAGGCTGTCTCACTGTAGAGAGATCAGCTATATTCTCATTTGCACAAGAAAAGTCTTTACGCAATGGGATGAAAGTGAATGGGAGGAGACACAGATTAGAAATGATAAAAACGTTTTGACAGTGAGGGTGATCAACGAGTGTAACAGGCGGCCACGAAAGGCGTGGGATTCTACTTTAGTGAAAGTCTTCAAACAGCGTCTGGACAGACATCTGTCTGGGATGATTTAGTGAATCCTGCTTTGAGCAGGTGGTTGGACCCGATGACCCGGTTGGTCCCTTCCAACTCTACCATTCCATGATTCAGATAAATAATTAATGAGCTTCATTCGATTCAACCGAGGCTTTGCAATTGCAGATTTTTTCATGATTCAGATATGAAGCATCCATACATTAGACAAAAATATAGTCTTTTCTTTATTAGTATCTAGCATATTATAGTGTTTTCATATGACAAAAAGGATAAACACAATTAACAAAAGAGGATATATGCTGCCGATTCCAAGAGCATTATCTCTTTGATAATTACAACAATATATTTACTATATGATATATGATTCTAGAAAGACCTGCACCAAGCTTGGTAGAATGGTAAATGTGACATTTTGATATACTTTAAAGGGAATCTGTCACCTAGAATTAACCCCTGACCTATCACTAGCTGTCCCTACACCTTCCTAAGTGTTCCCTAACCATGCCTCTCTGCTGTAAATCCGCCCTGTAAAGTTTTAGAAAAATGACTTTGAACTTAATGGACATCACTCTCTAAGGAGACTGGAAAGGCGACTCCAGGCTCCATTGTCCCCTCCTCGCTGCTTCACTGCATGCCCCTGCCGGGCGGCATTATTCTGTATTGATTTCCTCCTTTTTTTGGAATCTGCCGACCCTTTTCCAGTTATGATGCACCGGCCTTTACGTCACATCCGGCCTGGGGTGTTATGGGCCCGATGACATGATCGGCCCTGGTGCATTATAATTTTTCTAAAACTTTACAGGGCGGATTTACAACAGAGAGGGATGGTTAGGGAGCACGTAGGAAGGTGTAGGGACAGCTAGTGATAGGTCAGGGGGTTAATTCCAGGTGACAGGTTCTCTTTAAGGCTATGTTCACACGCTGCATTTTTGTGTGGTTATATTTTCCTGCATCTTGCTATAGAGCTGGTAAAAAATGTGGTGCGTTCACACATCGCGTTTTTTTACAGCCACATTTTTCCCCCAAAAGCAAAAGAGGAAGCGATGTCACACGGGGGACGAAGAATCCTGTGTTCCCCCCCTCCCTGTGTGACAAGTCAGGGCTGTAGTTTTGCTTTCGCAGTGTATCTACATACACTGAGAAAGCAAAATAAAAGTGAACAAAAGTAAAATTAAAAAAATGAAATAACTTTCTGCCAGTTGTCCCGGGACCCGAGGGGAAGACGTCCGATCACTGCAAGGATCTGAATCATCTGATTGGCCCGTAGCGATCAGCTGATATGTCCATGTCAGATGATTCAGGTCCTTGCAGCGATCGGGCGTCTACCCCTCGGGTCCCGGGACAGCCAATGGAGAGGTATTTTTAGTTTTTATTTTTAATACCTTTTGTTCACTTTTATTTCGCTTTCGCAGCGTATGCAGATATCAACAGAGAAGAGCAATCTTAAACGCAAAGAATTGACATGGTCATTCTGTTTGCACGCGTGCTTTCTCCCCCAAAAGCAAGGCCGAAAAAAGCAGAGCGTCTAAACGGCAAAAGTGAAAGTCTATTCACTTTGCAGGGAAATGCAGACGCAGAAGCGCTTTTGAGGGAAAAGCGCAGCGTAATCATATGCAGTATTTACGGTATGCGTGAACATAGCACAATAAAGGTTACATTTTATCATCATAACCACTTAGGACAATGCTAATATTTGGACAACTTCTAAACCCCTGAACTATGTCTAAATACACTTACAAATTGAGCAGATGCAGAACAATTACCCATTTGTATTAGTACTTGAAAGAAGGACTAAACCTTGATAATTAGCGCCCATCTGTTGTATTTTTTAGTATATTTGTGAAAGACACTTCCAGAAAGTTCTGAATCGCAGCTTATTCACGGGTTTACGATCCATCACTCACTTTGGAAGACCGCAGTTTGAGCCGTTCTTCATGTCTCTGCAGGAAGTTCACCCCGAGGTGAGTGATTTAGTGTTTAAATTAATTTGGATGAAAGTCAAATGGATCTAATTAATTTCTGTTTAGTCATCTCCAGTGCCATTAACACTGTTCGCTATTCAACACTGACACAATTTTATAAGTCATATTAAAAACTGAGCTAATATACCACGATTGCTAATTATTGTGTTATCTCAATATCCAGTCATTTCATAAAATATATTATGGTCATAAAGAATTGCTGAAAATATTTTTTGCTGCTGTGCTGATTAAAGGACATCTAATAACTTTTGCATATACTTAACTGTTTAATTAATCCATTGGTCTAATTTCTTTGCAGTGAATCAGCTGGAATTATATTATTATAGAAACAGAAACCTATGATCAGATAGTCAGTGTTTTTAAACATGTTTTTGGCCTTAAGTGGGTTTTCCTGAAAGTGTTGTCTTAAAAAGGACCTGGCTTCCCCATGGATGTGAATCTAAGCCCAGTACTGAATGCAGCATGTCTGCTGCATTAAGGCAAGGGGTCCTCCATGGCTATGTGGGGCTGCTACCCCGATATATAGGCTTATAAAAATTTACAGTCATTTTCCATGGAGGCGGGCCCTTGTTCTTGAGGCAGCTCGTCCACAGGGGCTTGCACCGCCCATGTCCTCGCCGCCTCCGCTCGTGCCATTCTGAAACACTCGCCCTGCACATCCTTGTGTGGGTGACGCAAGCGCAGAGCAAGGTTGAGGTGCATGCTCCGCCTCCCACTATGGCGTCCTCTCATTTCCCCAACCTGCTCAGCGTTATGCTATGGAGCAGGGTGGGGAAATGAAAGGATGTCATAGTGGGAGGCGGGGCATGCACCTCAAACTCGCTCTGCGCTTGCGTCACCCACACAAGGACGCACAGAGCGAGGATTTCAGAATGGCACGAGCGGAGATGGCAAGAATATGGGTGGTACAGAGACGCAGGGGGCGTGAAATGCCCCCATGGACAAGCTGCCTCAAGGACAAGGGCCCGCCTCCATTGAAAATTACTGTAAGTTTTTATAAGCCTATATCTAAGGGTAGCAGCCTCACAGAGCCATGGGGGACCCCTTGTCTGAATGCAGCAGACATGCTGCATTCAGTGCTGGGCGTAGATTCACATCCATGGGGGGGATATAGGTCCTCTTTATAAGGTTTTTTTTTTTTTTTTAAAAATCTGTACTCACTTTCCAGATAAACACCATTCTCCTAAACTGGCTGCAGTGGCTGTCCCAGTTATTAAGGTATTGTGGCTATACAAGCTATTAGGGTATTGTCACTGACCTAGTTATTATGGTATTGTGGCTGTCCCAGTTATTGGGGTATTGTAGCTATAAAAGCTATTAGGGTGTTGTCACTGTCCCAGTTATTAGAATATAGTGGCTGTCCCAGATATTGGGGTGTAATGGCTGTCTCAGTTATTAGAGTACTGTCACTGTGCCAGTTATAAGGGTGCGGCGGCTGTCCCAGTTATTAGGGTATTTTGACAGTCCCAGTTATTAGAGTACTTTGGCTGTCCCAGTTATTGCAGTATTGTGGCTGTCCCAGTTATTAGAGTACTTTGGCTGTCACAGTTATTGGGGTGTAATGGCTATCCCAGTTATTAGAGTACTGTGACAATCCCAGTTATTAGAGTACTTTGGCTGTCCCAGTTATTGCAGTATTGCAGAAGTCCCAGTTATTAGAGTATTGTGGCTGTCCCAGTTATTAGAGTACTTTGGCTGTCACAGTTATTGGGGTGTAATGGCTGTCCCAGTTATTAGAGTACTGTCACTGTGCCAGTTATAAGGGTGTGGCGGCTGTCCCAGTTATTAGAGTATTGTGGCGGTTCCAGAGTATTGTGACTTTCCCAGTTATTAGGGTATTGTGGCTGTCCCTGTTATTAAAGTATTGTGTCTGTCCCAGTTATTAGGGTATTGTGGCTGTCCCTGTTATTAAAGTATTGTGTCTGTCCCAGTTATTAGGGTATTGTGGCTGTCCCAATTATTAGGGTGCTGTGGCTGTCCAAGTTATTAGGGTATTGTGGCTGTCCCACTTATTAGAGTATTGTGGCGGTTCCAGAATATTGTGACTTTCCCAGTTATTAGAGTATTGTGGCTGTCCCAGTTATTAGAGTATTGTGTATGTCCCAGTTATTAGGGTGCTGTGGCTGTCCCAGTTATTAGGGTGCTGTGGCTGTTCCAGTTATTAGGGTGCTGTGGCTGTCCCAGTTATTAGGGTGCTGTGGCTGTCCCATTTATTAGAGTATTGTGGCTGTCCCAGTTATTAGAGTATTGTGGCTGTCCCAGTTATTAGAGTATTGTGGATGTCCCAGTTATTAGGGTGCTGTGGCTGTCCCAGTTACTAGGGTGTTGTGGCTGTCCCAGTTAATAGAGTATTGTGGCTATCCCAGTTATTAAGGTATTGTGGCTGTCCCATTTGTTAGAGTGCTGTGGCTGTCCCAGTTATTAGAGTATTGTCACTGTCTCAGTTATTAGGGTATTGTCGTTGTCCTAGTTATTATGGTCTTGTTACTGTCCCAGTCATTAGGGCATAACAGCTGTGCCAGTTATAAGGGTATGGCTTACGGCTGCCTCAGTTATTAAAGTCTTGTGTCTGCTAAAATAATGCTGCATCTGTGACATTTATAGAGGCTTATATGTTGATCAATAACCCAATTAAGTTAAATCAATGGGATATTATGTAGCTTGAAAAAGTATGAGTGCAAATTCCCCATAATTTAAACCTTAGAGGTGTTGTATGTATGTTTTTTGGGTTTGTTTTGTTTTTTATTTCTGTGCTCGGATCCACTACTGTTTAGAGAAAAATGTGTAAAAACAGATTGTAAATATACCGTATTTTTCTGATTATAAGACGCACTTTTGTTCCCCAAATTTTGTGGGAAGTGGGGGGAGCGTTTTATAATCCGAATATACGGATTATATACTGCAGGGCCCAGGGAAGGTGGGGCAACTCTGGAGCGGTGTTGGGGGGCTGGAGCGGGCTGGCTGTCGGCTGCAGGAGTCAGCGGGAGGTCACATGCCCCTGCTCATATAATATGCACTGCCGATGTCCATCACTGCGGTGCTGAAACCACACCGCATTGATGGACTGGGGGAGCAGCGCATATTATATGTGCCTGCACCCCCATTGTGATGGCACATGCCTCCCTGTGTTTGATATGGCCCTCATGCCCATAGTAAAATAAAAAAACTTTACTTACCTTCTCCAGCGCTGTCCTCCTGGTGTCTCCCTCCATGCTGCTGGGATCGGGCACGCAGAGATGATGTCACTCTGCTGTGCCTATTACATGACCGGCACCGAGAAACAGGAAGTGGAGGAGCGCAGCAGCACCGAGGGAGACACTGGGAGGACAGCGCTGGGGAAGGTAAGTAGAGTGTTTTTATTTTACTATGATCAGCAGCATGGGGGCAATAGCCAATACAAGGGGGCATGTACAATCACAGAGGGGCCATAGCCAACACAGGGGAGGCATGTACAATCACAGGGGGGGCATAGCCAGCACAGGGATATGTGTGCCATCAATAGGAGACGTGTGCCAGCAATAGAGGACGTGTGCCTGCAATAGGAGACATGTGCCTGCAATAGGGGATGTGTGCCTGCAAGAGAGGACGTGTGCCTGCAAGAGGGGATGTGTTTCAGCAATAGGGGATGTGTGCCGGCAATAGGGGATGTGTGCCAGCAATAGGGGACATGTGCCAGCAATAGGGAACGTGTGCCTGCAATAAGGGACGTGTGCCTGCAATAGGGGACTGTGCCTGCAATAGGGGATGTGTGCCAGCAATAGGGGACATGTGCCAGCAATAGGGGACGTGTGCCTGCAATAGGGGACGTGTGCCTGCAATAGGGGACTGTGCCTGCAATAGGGGATGTGTTCCTGCAATAGGGGATGTATGCCTTTAATAGGGAATGTGTGCCAGCGCAGGGGGACATGTGCCATCAATGGGGGACATGTGGCATCACTGGGGGACATGTGGCAGCACAATGGGGCTATATCCAATATAGGAGGGCCATATCCAGATTAAGGGGCTAATTTTAGGATGGGGGGCTATATCCCAGGGTGAGGGACAATGTACCCTATATGATTTGTTAGACGGACTCTGGCATTATAAGATGGACCCCATTTAACATTCAAAAAATATTTTGTCCTCTTTTCCTTCACCAAATTTGGGGGTGCGTCTTATAATCAGGTGTGTCTTATAAAGTGAAAAATATGGTACCTGAATAAAATAGTGCTTCGTGTGTATCCCTTGTCCCACTGTATGGCTGTATCTTGTCTTTACTGAATGTGAATCTCTCCTATGGAGCAGTTGGTCACATTTAATGTCACCGTTATGTTCTATCTAGGTTCTATCTAGGTTATCTTCTTCAGAGATAAGCTTAAAACACTGGCAATAGTTTTATTATTCATCATTATCATCACAATCACTATGTTTATGATTATATGAACAATACAAAGTTTAACTTTTTTACACTTTCCTTTTAAGGTTAAAAAAATTGGAGTTTTCAGTTGCGGACCTCCAGGAATGACCAAAAATGTTGAGAAAGCTTGTCAGATACTCAACAAGAGGGACCAGACCCATTTTACTCACCATTTTGAAAATTTCTAGAATGAATTTCAAGTCTAATCCTGTAAATAAATATTCCTATGAAATTTTATGATGTTCTATCATTTCATTTTTATTTTTGGAAAGTGATTTACTGAAAATTGTAGCCAGGTTAAATTTGGTTTCATAAGTATATTCTTTACTTTGATTAAACTGAGAGTGTAGAGAACGATTCACTGTACCTCTGACTTCCAATGTTGACATAATTCTACATTTCACTTTTCTTTTCAGACTAGGGCCATGTGCACACAGTGTGTTTTTGTACGCGTTTTTGGTGCAGTTTTGTCACAAATCTGCATGGCTATCTTTACCCCATTTGTTTGCATGATGCTTATTTTTTCCTTGCAGTTTTGGTGCAGAATTAAATCTACCGCATGTCAATTGTTGGGGCTTTTTTGCAGTGTTTTTTCAGTCCTTCCAGCCAGTGGCGTAACTTGAAGCTCATGGACCCCAATGAAAAAGCTCCAACGGGGCCCCAAATCTTTAATAGCAATAGTCTGTTTTCAAAGGCCAAAGTGTCTTTTGGGGCCCCCTAGGATCCAGGGCGCTGGTGGGATCACAACCCTGTACCTGCTGTAGTTATGCCCCAACTTCCAGCCATTTACTTCATTAAGTAAAACTAATTGCACAAACCTGCACCCAAAAAAAGGCAAAGATGCACAAGATTTTTGGTGCATTTTTCTGCCAGAAGGTTCGGATACATTCTGAACCCAATCTGTAGGGTGTGCACATACCCTAAATGTTGAACTATGCATAACTGCATGGTTTTTGTAGATGAATCACACAGATCAACAGGTAACATTTTGGAAGGGGGCACTATAAATCAAGTTAGTTAAGGTTTGATGAACTCTGATTTTGTTTGTAGCGAGTCTAAGGCTCTGTACACATTATCCTAAAGCACTGCGTTTTGGATACAGTGCCTCCGGACCTGCAGGAACCCGCGGGGGAACCACGGGTGCACCCACGATCCATGTTGGGTGCAGGGCGCCTTCTCCCTGCATGCACCCAATGGTTATCTCTTCTGAGATGCAGAAGACCGAAAACCCGCACCACATATGAAAACACGATGCAGTCAGGAGAAGCATATTTAGCATGGGATTTCTACAAATCCCACCCACTGTGCTTGAACTGTACAACGCAGCGTTTCGGATGAAGCAGTAATACGCCGCATCTAAAATGCTGCAATTCCAGATCGCGATCACACAGCCTTACGTCAAATCACACGATATGCTCATTGAAATGACGGGTTTTACAACTCACACAGTGGAATGACCATTATTTTTCACTAGATGGCAGCAAAGTGTCAATAAAGCTAAATGGATAGGTTAACTATCGAATCTCATGAGGGATTCTCATCTCTTTTATATCGCAAATGGATAATTTATTTTTACAAATATAATATTTCAATGACAGCGTGCAAAAGAAAACTTTAAGGAAAGAGCAGCAGAGTGGATGCTAACACCGAAGTACAGCAAATGTTTTCAACTTTAATGGATGCCTTGGCAAATACGTTGTGTCGATATGAGAATATTTAAAGAGGTTTTATAAACGAAAGCCAATGTGATAACAGACCCAAAGAAAGTGCTTTAAATCAAAATGTTGGGAATATACATTGATGTCTTTTTCCCAAGCAAATGAAGCAATGGGACCAATATTGATTGGTAGAAGGAATTGGCCAAGTTGACCTTCGGAGAACAGTGCCCCTTTCATCATCTAGGCACTGTGCCTTGTGTGTAAGCTATATTACCTGGAACAGCTGTAGGTAGGAATCCACTGCTGTGCCTGCAAAGTCACTATATTCTGGAGAACGTCTCATTTCATTTGACACATCAGTCAATTTTTTAAAAATCAAATTACTGTTATACAAATTGTGTTGTTCAAGGCAAGTCATTTAATGCTAACATTAGGTATGATAAGTTTTTCTTTACAGCCCCATTCAAAGGAAAGCTGGCATCAGATAAATGCTGTGGCTGTATGATTTCAGCTATATATGTTTAAAGGGAATCTGTGAGCAGATTTTTGCTACCTCATCTGACAGCAACATAATGTAGGCAAAGAAACCCTGAATCCAAAGAGTTATCACATAGATTACTGGGTGTAGATGTTCTCAGATATGTAGCAGAGCTTGGAGAACTGTCACTTCCCACACCAGAATCCCTATAGAGATTGTGCATTCTCTGCAAGGTGTCAATCGCAGTGGGGGAGTGTCAGACAGCCTTGCATATGACTCACTAGTCCTGCAATCTTACAAAGCCATTAAAGTAAACAATTTCACAGATCTGATAGGTGAAGCACAGTTTCTTTTTGTTTTTTTAGCCCTACATCGTACTGTCTTTAGCTTACACAGCAAAATCCTCCTGAAGGATTCTTGTAACTGTGAAATGCTGCAGCTTTTCAAAGAATAATATAGTTTAATAGCCACCGGAGACCGAGCTGCATGAGTGACTAGTTGGACAGATGGATCCCCAGTGGCTTCTGCTTACCCTTCCATTGACTGACAGGTCTCTCCTTTAGTGTTTGTATAGGGAGAGACCCGCCACGGCAGGCTGGGAGAAGCTGCCAGGGACCCTTCTTGCCGAATGCGTAGCTTGGTCCTCGATGGATATTGAACTATATTTTTCTCTAAAAAATTCATTTCAAAATTAAACACATATGGCTAAAATAATACAGCAAGTTCTGATACATATGGCCTGTAGATCGGGCATCATATATCTGCTGCCAGGTGCCCTTTGATGGGAATCTGCCACCAGGTTTTGCTACCTTATCTAAGAGAAGATTCCAATGGTGTATCACTTACGAGTTGCAGCTGTTGTGACACAATCAGAGTTTTTACATGTATCAGTGCTCAGATATCTAACCCTGCCCACCGCATAGCTCCCTTAGTACATAGAATTTTGATAGTGAGCTGCTATTAAGAGGAGGGGCCATGGACGATCTAGCAGGTGCATAAAATGTAATCCAGGCAGTGATAATCTCTTGGTGATAAAACACTCATTGTATGAAAACAACAGCACCCACCTATTACGTGAAACATTAAAAAATGTAAATCTTTGTCTCAGCCCCTATCTCCTGCTGTCTTGAGATTACATAGCAAAAACCTTGTGACAAATTCCTTTTAAGAGGTAGGTTAGTTAAAAAAGGATAGTTTAATAAATCCATTTATACAGTAGATAGATTTGAATAAAACAAATGCCAAATTCCTTCAGTCCAGCACAGTCTATTAAAATAGCTCTACAGAACAATCTACGCAAGTTATAAATATTCAACCTGCATGTGAAAGTACGGCAAAAAACACAAACCTGAGTCATGTGCTGTTATACTTTGGCAAAGTATACTATTATACTTTGTATACAAAGTCTACTACGACTCAATAAGACGATTTTTTTAATGTTAATTCTTCACAAAACATACATAAGGTGTAATGATATCCTAATGCACAATAAAAAGCAGATCCAGTTCTGCCCACTAGATGGCAGTAATCATCTGTGCAGCTGTGTATTTAATGATCCAAGGACTGTCAATAACCGCAAAAAAAAGCGAATAAAACAAAAGACAATATACTGGTGTAGTTTATAGTTCGATGTCATGTTTCCCCGTGTGAAATGCTTTTCTTTTCCTCAGGTAAATAAATACATACTAGATGAAAGGGCTAAAAAAATGTGATAAATGAACACTAAAAGCAATCTGGGCCATTAAAGAGGCATAAACATCCAGGGCTTTCTGGTCTTAAATAGAAGAAATATAATATTCCTTCTTCACTGTTACTTATAATTGTAACTATATATTTAAGAAGAAATACTAGTCATTCACATAATAACCTACATCACACCCAGGAGTGGACGTGTGAACTACCTTGTGTATTTATGTACCTTTGCTAGAGAAACTATTGCACCTGCCAAACTCTTTTCTTTATATTTGTTATATTGTACCCCTATAGTAAACCTAGGAGGTGATGAATGATTTCTCTGTCTATGTGAAGCATAAGGGTGCGTGCACACGATCAGTGTACGCAGCATTTTGGACGCAGCGTCTTTGCACTGCGTCCAAAACGCTGCGTTGTACAGTATAAGCATAGTGGATGGGATTTCAAGAAATCCCATCCTCACTATGCTTTACCCGCCCGCAGCGTGTTGGAGCTGTGGTGCGGGTTGCCGGCAGTCCTCTCCTCCGCAGCATGTTCATTTTATGCTGCGGAGTCGGAAGCGGCTCCCATCGGGTGACTGCAGGAAGAAGCCACCCTGCACCCGCGCACACATGGTGAGTACAGGGCGGCTGCAGTCTCCTTGTGGCCACCCGCGGTTTCCCTCAGGTCCGGAGGAGCTGCGTCCAACACGCAGCTCCTCCGGACCGTGTGCACATGGCCTAAGGCAACTGACAGGTTACATTTATACAAATTACAGAAGTCCAACGTGACTTGGAACTTTTTTAAAGAGAATTTGTCAACAGGTTTTTGCTACCCCATCTGAAGGCAAAACATAATTCAGAACCATAACATGCCATAAAGAGTTAACCATTTTCATGATCAATAACAGTTGACAACCCCTTGATAAAGCATTGCAAAACGGTCAACAAACAATGGGTGAGTGGTGAATGGGTGTTAACCAAAAAGCCCCACTGTGACTATCATCTATATGTATGGAAAGAATTATTAAATGTTGATTGTAATTCCTGTGGTTTAGTCCCTTGGCATAATCTGAGGTGTTACCACATGGTGTGGTCTTTACTGGGATCTCCTAAAAATATTCATTGTAAAAAAGGTATACTGTCTATGCTTTTATATGTTTGTTAATAAAGGTAAAAGATTTAATGAAACATTAACTCCATAGTGCTCACACTTATTTGAACCATCTGAAGGCAGCATGATGAAGGGCTGAGATCCTGATTCCAGAGAGGTATTACTTAGGCCACATGCACACGTTGAGTATTTGATGAGTTTTTTACCTCAGGATTTGTAGCCAAAACCAGGAGTGGATAATTAAATACAGAAGAGGTGCAGGTGTTTCTATTAGACTCTGCCTCTGATTGCTTCACTCCTGGTTTTGTCTACAAATCCTGAGGTAAAAAACTCAGCAAATACTGAACGTGTGCATTTGGTCTTACTGTGCTGCAAGTCAAATCAGTGTTTTATCAGCAGGAGATTATTCCTAAAGGAATAGTTATCCTGTGCCATATAGTCCTTCTGCTTTGAGTAGCCCCACCCACCAGTGATTTGCCGCTTTCTGCCTTTCTGTTGTCCTCTAGTTATACATGACTCAGTATTGTGAGCTCTGCTACATCTGCAATAGAGTAAGGACTGATTTAATGAAAATGGCATCAACCGAAAAAGTGATACATTGCAGGAATTATGGTTCCTGCCCTTACTTGGTGCTGCTCTTAAATTTCATAGCAAAATCTGCTGACAGATTTCCATTAATAAATTATATTGGAGATGTATTATGCCTTCTAAAATGCAGCACACTTAATGCTAAACATCTTTTAAAGAGATGGCAGAAAGTACTTGTTTCCACTATTTAACTTATTGACAGGGAATGTCCTTGTTCTTTTCATATTATAGGTAGGTCTGAAAATGTTTCCTGGACACCAGTCCCCAGAGTTTCCCCACAGATCACATGAGGATTTCCTTAGTATTTTACACATGATGCCTCATGTTCTCTCATCTGTATAAGGGTACTTACCGTACATACTGACGTTTGTATTAAGAAGGAAGAAAAGCTCACATAGGGTCTTATCCAATGAGATTTAGGTAGGGATGGTATCAAAACCTCTCACCTTGTCAGGTTGTGAGAGTCACAACCACTAAGGCCGGGTTCACATTAGCGTTTGGAACGCAGCCAAAAGCATGCGCACTGTGTTCCAATGTTTAACATGGAAACGCATAGTAGCTGCGTTTTGCTTTGTTTGGTTGCGGTTGAGTTTGCATGCGCTTAATTTGCAGCATGTTGCATTTTTTGTGCATTCAGGGACGCTTGTTTTATCAGCAAGTGCCAAAGAAATGCATGGATCTCAATGGATCCGCAGTGTCCTCCACATGACAGAGCAGGAGAACGCTGTGGATCACATTGAAATCTCTCCCCGTGGGGCGTGGCTTGACAGCCGATGGCACAAGCCGCTTAATCCAGGAGCTCCCGGTCCCAGAGGCACAAAGGTGGATATTTCAGCTGCCACACTGCGCACTTCCAGCTCAAACCCGGCTCCCTACTCCAGCGATCCGCCCTCCGCACATGGGGAAAGTTAGGAGTCAGCAAACTCTTCTCCCTAAGAGGGTTTCGGACTTTTTCACCCCGGGTCCCCAGACTCCCGCGCCTGATACCAACATGGCGCCGCAGTCCCCTCGTGCTGCGCGCGCGTCTCGCAGAGACCAGCATACACAGGACTCTTCCCTCTCCTCTCTGCCCCCGGAGACTCCCGTCAACCTCTCTCATATGAGAATCTTGATGGCAGACCTCCGGTCGTCTCTGCAGGACGACATGAGGTCCATGATTGCGGACCTACAGAGGGAAGTAACAGACCTGGGGAACAGAACGGATGATGTGGAAACTAAGATGACGGAATTGATCCACTCACATAATGGACTATGGGATGAGCATGAATCGCTCCAAAGTTCTGTGGGAGCCCTAGCCTCTAAACAAGCCGACTTAGAAGATCGAAATAGACAAAATAACATCCGACTACGAGGCATCCCTGAGTTGATCCCACAGGAGGAACTCAGAGGCTTCCTCCAGGACTTTATGAGGGAAGTCCTTTCAGACCCTGATCCTAGGGATATAAAGATTGATCGTATTCACAGGGTCCCCAAACCGAAGGGAATCCGTGAGGAACTACCCAGGGATGTATTGGGACGTATTCACTTTTATGAAGCCAAGGAAGACTTCTTAAGAGCCCTGCGTGCGTTGCCCTCCCTTCCCCAAAAATTTGTGGGCATTCAAGTATATCCGGATCTTTCTCCAGCCACTTTGGCCCTCCGTAGGGAATTTAAGCCCTATACCACAATTCTGAGGGAAAAGGACGTTCCCTATCGCTGGGGGCGCCCTACCCGCCTGATTGTCCGGAAGGATGACACATCGTATGTCTGCTTAACCCCTCAGCGCGCGGAGCATCTTTTGAGGTCCTGGAACTTTCTTCCTACTGCCGATCTAGCGCCAGATCACCGTTCAAAGAAGGATCCACCCCCCAAGCGGATCCCCAACGTCCGCAGAATTGATCCTGAATGGAAAGTCGTGTGAATACTTCAGCCTTATTTCTGGACAATGTGGCTATTTCTTGCTTTAGTCCCGGATCCACCGGCGTGCCTCTTGGGAAATCCGCCTTCCTGGACTGATACCTACACCTCCCAGGTTATCTCAAGTAATCTCTCCTCTCCTCTGCTTATCGCCTCTCTCCCCCTCTATTACATTACCTTCTCCAATCTATCTCCCCTGTCTCCCCCCACTACCCTGCACTACCTATCCTATTCATCTCTCCTCACTTAACCTCTATTCCCTTCCTTATCGCCCTTTTCCCCCCTTCTCTACGCTCTCCCCCTTTTTTGTGCCTCTCCTTTCCTGCTTGATTTAACATTTTGGGAGGGTTTTGCCCTACTGAGCGAACTGTTTTTATCATCAATCGCTCTCTCCTCCTTTTCCCCTTGGTCCTGCCGACTTGGCTTGGACTCATCCACCTGTTTTTTCTAACTCTGAGCCTTGGAAGACAGGATACCCGGACCTCCTGTCCCTCTGTCTGATCCCTCTTTCAGGGCTCTGATGTTCTCTCAATTTTTTGTTTCTCATGCTTCCATGTTACTCGAGCAATCTCTTTTTGCAGCTCTTGTGATGTGGTCTCTTATGTGTTACCTTATGTATTATCTAATGTTTGCATTACCCTTCATTTGTCGCCTACCCCAATCCTCCACCCCTTTTACAGATGCTCGCATTTACTGTATGGTTCGACTGTTATACATAATGTACTTTATCTCTGATCCTCCCTCACATATTATGCTATGGCTGTCTCTGTATTGTCATTGAATGTCAATGGTTTAAACTCACCGCAGAAGCGATCCTTGCTGTATAATCACCTTAGAAAGTCCCGAGCGGATATCGTTATCCTACAGGAAACCCACTTACTGGAAGAGGATAATACGCGTATTAAAACGCACCTCTTTCCCAACCGTTACTTTGCAAATGCGAAGAAAAAAGTAGCCGGAGTAGCCATACTAATCTCGCACAGGTTAACATTTGAATTGCTCAAAGTAATGCCTGACCCTGAGGGACGCTTCTTATTGTTAATATGTAAGCTAAATGATGTTCTTTTCTCCTTACTGGCTCTTTACGTTCCGAATCATAAACAATCTACATACTTACGCTCCACCCTTGACGCTCTCACCCCCACAATGATAGGACATAAACTAATAGCAGGTGATCTAAATGCCCCCCTACTACGCTCACTTGACTGCTCCTCTCCATCAACGTACAGAACGGACTTAGGCCCTCTCCTTGACTCCTTCCATTTCCATGACATCTGGAGATACCAGCACGGCACGGAACGTGACTACTCTTTCTTTTCCTCCCGACACCGCTCTTTTAGTCGCATTGATTTTATACTAGTTAATGACTCTCTTCTCCCCCTCTGCTTAAAATCTACGATTGACCTGATTACGTGGTCTGACCATGCCCCTATTTCTCTGACCTTCACAGACTCTACTCCACGCAACCCCCTTACTTCCTGGAGACTGAATGAACAACTATTGACTGCTCAAGACAACTGCGACACCCTCACCGCGCACCTGACAGAATTCTTTCACCTCAATGACGTAGATGACATTGCTCCGGACATACTATGGTTTGCCCACAAAGCAGTAATGAGAGGACACTTAATCAAACTTGCAGCCTACCAAAAGAGGCAGTACAACATGACTCTGTCTTCCCTGTTAAGCGACTTGAAAGACCATGAAGCATTATATAAATCAGCTCCTTCCCCAACTGTGCTATCAGACCTCACGAATATCCGCAATAAGATTCGAGCTCTTCTTCTCTCGAAGGTGGAACTCCAATTAAAAAAGACCAAATCTCTTTTCTATAGCATGGGCGATCGTGCGGGTGCGTTATTAGCACGCAGGATCAAAAAATCCGAGGCACGCGCCCGTATTTCACACCTCATCACGCCTCAAGGTTCTATGATACGGAACCCTCTTCAGATTGCAGATCAATTCCGTAAGTTTTACGAAAATCTCTATAATTTACAATCCTCCCCCTCGACTCTGCAACCTACCCCAGTCTCCATCTCTTCCTTTCTTGCCAAAGCTAAGCTTCCTTCACTAACACGGTCTCAACTTGATACTCTCAATGCCCCTCTCTCATTACAAGAAGTTCTTGACACTATACGAACTTCTCAAAAGAGAACAGCCCCGGGACCTGATGGTTTCTCCTTCCAATATTATACTTCCTTTGCCCCTCTTTTGGCCCCTCGTCTACTTGCACTTTTTATCCACTGGCAGCGTGAGGGGAACATCAAGCCGGAAGGCCTTCGAGCCTCTATCTCCACAATCCTGAAACCGGGGAAAACTCCCACAGATCCTAACAATTACCGCCCCATAGCATTGTTAAATTGCAACCTAAAAATATATGCGAAGCTGCTGGCGGAACGTCTCAAGGGGGTTCTCCCGTCCTTGATCGCCATTGATCAGGTAGGCTTCATACCTGGCAGACAGGCGAGAGATGCGACAAGGCGAGTCATTGATCTCATTGAGGTCTTAGAGAGGAGAGGATCCCCCAGTGTACTGGTCTCCCTTGACGCTGAAAAAGCTTTTGACCGTGTGCACTGGGGGTTCTTGGCAGCGGTCTTAGACAAATTTGCCTTCTCGGGTAGTATTAGATCTGCTATCTTGGCCTTATATTCATCTCCCAACGCACTTGTGAAGGCTGGAGGATTTTCTTCTCTGGACTTTGAGATTTCTAATGGGACCAGACAGGGCTGCCCCCTCTCCCCTCTAGTGTTCGCCCTTGTTATGGAACCGCTAGCAGCAATCATTCGCCTACATCCTGAAATCTCTGGGGTTGGGATAGGTTCGATAGAACACAAAATTACCCTTTACGCCGATGATGTTCTCCTCACGTGCACAAACCCACATATTTCCCTCCCTGCTCTACTCTCGGTTCTCTCCGATTTCTCTGCTGCCTCATTCTACAAACTAAATCTAACAAAATCCTCAGTCTTTCCCATTAACCTTCCCGCTACCTCGCAGAGCCATCTGGCCTCTCTCTTCCCAGCACTTTGGTCATCAAAGGGCTTCAAATACCTAGGCATTCAAATATCTGAATCAAAACACATTACACGTATTAATTGTGAGAACCTCATAACGTCACTCCGCTCGGCCTGTTCGGACTTCTCTTCTTGTCAACTTTCCTGGCTAGCCCGTATGAATACAGTTAAAATGATACTTCTTCCCAAGATTTTATATATCCTCCGTTGTATCCCCCTCCACTTCCCTAAAAAATATTTTGTGGATGCTCCAATCGATACTCACTAGATTTATATGGAACAATAAGACCCCCAGGGTAGCATTAAAAACATTATCCCTCCCCATTAAAAGAGGTGGCTTCGGAGTTCCTGATATTGCACAATACTATACAGCTATAGCCTTGGACGCTGCGAGATCCTGGTGGGTTCAGTCTCCTTCTTCCCACTGGCTTCAGATTGAGTCTCACTTCGCTCCAGCGCATTCCACACGCCTCCTACTAGAAATGAATCTTCTACGTGCCACCCCATCTGCACCATCCCTTACAGCCATGCAGGGAGTCCTTCGGACCTGGCGGGCTATGTCTAGAACTCACCTCATATTCCTCTTTCGATACATTACGCTTCGAGCTATAGAACTTACTATGGGAGACATTTCCCTCGCAAAATGGCGTACACTGGATGCCCCAGATCCCCCTTACTTGTGGACAATATTAGAACGGAACCGTCTTGCATCTTTTGAAACACTCTGCAATAAATTCACTCTCCCTAAAAACTCTTTGTTCTCTTATATCAGACTACGACATTTCCTACTCTCCATTAACATCCCAGATGTAGACACCACGCATATTTCCCCAGCTTTACAAGTGCTATTCAAACAATCGGGTTATATTACCAGAGGTGTTTCTATTATATACACTGCAATCCAATGGGCACTCTCCTCTACGAAACTACCCTACATGCTTAAATGGGAAGACAGACTTGGCTTCACTGCATCTCTGGAGGAATGGCATTTGGCATCATCACACGCCGCTAAATTCTCTAGGTGCACTACTCATTTAGAACAATCAAAAAAACTAATGCTTAACTGGTATCTTACTCCTGACCGAGTGGCCAAGTTCGGAACTATAGACTCTTCCTCGTCCTCCGGGTGTTGGAGGGGTTGTACGGATTTGGGCACTGTAGTCCACGTGTGGTGGTCATGCCCTTACATACGTCGTTTGTGGCACCAAGTAGAATCTCTACTTAACAACATTCTGAGGGTCCCAGTGGCTCTGACTGCACCCCTGGCTCTCCTGGGACTCGGTATCAGAGATCTCCCTTCGTTACTGAGACCTACTCTTACCAATGTCCTGGTGGCTTCTAGACTGACAATAGCGGCTCACTGGAAATCAACAAATCCACCCCCCTTATCAGAGATCATTTCTCGAATCAATTCTCACTGTATGCATGAGCTTATGCTGGCCCATGACCTCCCAAGTCGAACGAAGATATTAAATTGGTGGGATCCATGGATCTCCTCTCCATATAATACAGTCCAGACCTAAGTCAAACTAAGTGATTATACGGAGATCTGCTCCTCAGTTCTCTTAGATCACATAGCTCCTGTTCACTTATGTTGACAACGAAAATAACATCTATATATCTGCATCAATTTATTGGTTTTTGTATTGTTTCTTGCCTTAAATGTAACTCACCCAAACTGTACACACAGAATGTAACAATATGGTTTTGCCGCACTGTAACCCCCCTACCCTCCCCCCCTCCCCTTTGTCCCCTCTGTTTTTTGATTAATCCTTTTAAATTGACTGTTTTATACTTGTTCATTTGATATTCTTCAATAAAAACTGATTGGTTTAAAAAAAAAGAAATCTCTCCCCGTGGCCAATCAGCGATCTTGGCGGCGCAGGGAGGAGATCTCTGCCACTGATCTCCGCCTCCCAGCCGCCGCCGAGATCGCTGATTGGCTGCCTGGGCACCATACTGATGTGAACGCATGCGGAGAATCTCCTCTGCGTTCACATCAGTATGGCAGTGTTTGCCCTGCATTTGCATCTGCATGCCCTCCGCATGCAGACACAAACGCAAATGTGAACCCGGCCTAACAAACTCGTACGGCTGCAGGAATCCACCTGGGTGAAGGAATAGCCATGTATGCAGAAGATAATGGGTGGAAACAATTGCGCTGCCATTCAGGAGTCACAGTGATATGGAGAATCCAAAGTTGTTACATCATGGAATCTTTATTGATCTCGTCGTGTTTTGTGAGCTTACTGCCCACTTCTTCAGGAGATACACAAACCTACATACAAGTGCCAAAACCGCCTTCATATAGGAAACCGGCAGTTGTGACGTACATAACGTGTCTAGAACGTGAAAAAGGAAGGAGGTGGGGTGCACGTAGCTTCACAAATAAAATCTAAACAATGTACACTCGCGATCTCAAACATCACTGACATGTCAAGTCCAGTGCCACCCGGTATAAGTTTTAAGAAGTATCCTTTAATGATGTAGTAAACTGAAAGTTGTTTTTTAGGATGGAAGACAGCATTGGGGAATCGACATTTTATTGTTACTTGAATGACCACATTTGTTCTTATCATAAATGTTTTTAATAGTATAAAGGTACCGTTACACACACAGATAATTGTGCAGAGATTGTTTGCAGATCTCTGGTTGCAGTGAAATCATGGACACATTGTTACATTTGTACACAGCCACAAAATGGAACAATGTGTCCATGATTTCACTGCAACCAGAGATCTGTGAACAATATCTGCTCAATTATCTGTGCGTGTAACTGGGCCTTTAAATGTAATGAATGTTCACAATGGTCTTCCGAATTCATAAGAATTGCGAATACTAATTTATTGTGTGCTAAGAAATATGGTTTGTGTAATTAATCATGATTTATCAGATCTTCCTACATCTAGATATATTATCTGTGTTAGCAGCTCCAATTATACTGGGTGGTGCTTGACTTTCCTGCATCACCCTATTGTAAGTGAAGAGATGATCACCTTTTATATTTTATATAAATTCGATCCTATATGACAATCGATCCCCCACTTTTTAACAATCATCAATTTGATTTTTATTGTAATTCGGAGTTTAATTGTGGTTTCTTAAATTTTATCGATAAATATATATATGATAAATTTTATCGATATATGTACATGTCAGCGATGTTTGAGATAGCGATTGTACATTGTTTAGATTTTAGTTTTGAAGCTACGTGGCACCCCCTCCCTCTTTTTTTCATGTTCTAGGCACATTATGTATGTCACAACTGCCAGTTTCCTAGATAAAGGTGGTTTTGGCACATGTATACAGGTTTGTGTATCTCCTGAAGAAGTGGGAAGTAAGCTCATGAAACACATTGAGATTAATAAAGACTATTTGATGTAACATCCATATATAATACATCATTTTTTCTCAGCAGCTCTCATTCTACAATCATTTACAGTGTTCTAAGCTGCAAAATGGTGGTTACCAGATAAATGCTACACGGTCATGCATATGGCATCTGTTTTTTTTCTCGCAGCCATTGACTTGTATTGATGAGTGCTGTGATTAGAGCCTCCCGCTCTACCTGTAGAGAGCCACACCATCTCAGCTGCGATACCAACAGCCCCAGAAGATCTGCACTGCAGCGTCGGCCATCCATTACAATTGCCAAAACACATTGGTGGCGTCACGTTTAATCTCATATAAAATATTCCCCATTTATGGCTCAGCTGGGGCCATGGAGCCGGGTCATAGCCCTGGACTTCCCAGAGAACTGCCTGACCCGATTCCGAGT
>JARQOC010000004.1:205575832-205624312 GCA_033576535.1 Allobates femoralis | reverse complement strand
AAAGCTCCTGTACCAACCACTACTACCCGGCTTTTAATATCTCAACCAGCTTAACTTTCTGTGTGAGACATACTCCATCCAGTAAGTTTAGTACCTTGGTCAAAATTACTATTATTGTGAACAGTTAAGCAGGTTAAAAATTAAATGCTCTCTAAAAAGGCATAAAGTTTAATATAAAACATTTCCAATATATTTTAGGGAATAAAATATTTTCATATTTTACATTTTAAAAACTACAAAAAAAAATGTGCTAACGCAAATGTTTGGGCCAAAGGGACTTTTGGGGCCCCCCTAGGCTGCAGGGCCCAGGTGCGATCGCAACCCCTGCACCTGTGGTGGTTACGCCCCTGATAGTTAGTACCTTGTAGCACCCCCTTTTCCAAGTATCATACGTTGGAAACGCTTTACACTCCCTGATGAAGGAGCATTGCAGGCTCCAAAACGCGTTGGATACAGTAAACTTATAGAGTGAAGTTTGGACTTCGAGTCGTTTGTGACAGCATGGACCGACAGCACATTGTCTTTGGAATTTGACCACATAGCACATGGAGGTGTGGGTCCAGCAGCAGCCGCCACTACATGCCTTCTATACTGGTTATGTGTAACACAACTACATAAGGTGAGCAGTGACTATTATGGCTCTTAAGCCGCCGAATGACTAAGAAGATAAGACCCTATCTGCGCTTGTTTCTCTTTTTTAGTTTTATTAAAGTTTAATATGACACATTTCCAATATATTTTAGGGAATAAAATATTTTCATCTTTTACATTTTAAAAACTACAAAAAAGAAAATGTGCTAATGCGAACGTTTGGGCATCCTGCATAGTTAGTGCTTTGTAGCACCCCCTTTTCCAAGTATCATAGGTTGGAAACGCTTTTTGTAACCAGCCAAGATTGTTTAAATTCTCGTTTGAGGAATTTATATCTTTTCTTGCTTGTTAAAAGTCTTCCAGTTCTGTAAGATTCCTGGGTTGTCTTGCATACACTGCTTTTTTGAGTTCTGACCACATATTTTTAATGATGTTCAGATCAGTGAACTGCGAAGGTTATTATAAAATGTTCAGTTTGCGCCTTTCGAAGTAGTCTACTGTGGATTTTAATGCGTGTTTAGGATCATTATCCATTTGGATAGAGTTATCCTCTTTTCAACTTCACCTTTTTTTACAGATGGTGTTATATATGCATCAAGAATTTCTTGAACTTAGATTGAATCCATTTTTGGCCTACCTGTGAAATGTTGCCTGTGCAATTGGCATCACAATCCCAAAGCATGAGGAATCCACCCCCATGGTTAAAGGTTGGTGAGATATTCTTTTCCTGGAATGTTGTGCTCTTTTTTCTCCACACATACCTTTGATCATTGTGGCCAATGATTTCTGTTTTAAACTGATTGGTCCAAAGAACTTATTTCCAAAAGGCATGAGGTGTCATTAGGTGTTCTTTTGCAAACTTATCATGCTGAATTTTATTGTGAGGACGCAAGAGATGTTTTTTTCTGATGACTCTGCTATGAAGGTCATATTTGTGCAGATGTCTCTGAACAGTAAAACAATGTACCATCACTCCAGAGTCTGCTAAATCTTCCTGAAGATTTTTTGCATCAATCGGGGGGTTCAATACTACTAGCAGCTCTAATTGAAATTTGGCTTGGTCTTCCAGACCTTATCTTGTCGTCCACAGTTCCTGGTAACTGCCATTTCTTAATTACATTATGAACTGAAGAAAGGGCAACTTGAAAATACCTTATTCTAATATCCATCTTCTGCTTTGAGATATTCCACCATTTTTCAGAGTACTATGTAGCTGCTTAGAAAAAACAATTACAGAACTTCCGGGACCCGCCGCGGCAATGCGGCCCCATCCAAGCGCTCTCTGCACGCCCGATTCTCCCCGGACAGCCGACTGGTAACGGAGAGGCGGGACACCCTCCTGAGGCAGTGATGGACCGATATGTGATGCGGACGGGAGGTAGCGGTCGGTCTCTCCCGCAGCATGAGACCGCGGAAGATGGCGCCCAGAGCGCGGACTCTGTGGATGAGCGGGACTGCAGCCCCGAACGAGAGGTAAACGACTCACCCGGGCACACTGCTGAGGGCTGGAAAGCGCTAAGGGGAGACAACATGATGTGCTAATCGGTTCCAGGCAGAAGGACAAATCTGACCTAGTCAGTGTGAGACAGCTGGGCCCTCCGGAGGACAAGTCACAGGGTCAGGCAGAGATAATGCTGGAGGACAAAGAACAGGAGACACACATAAGAAAGAGGCAAGAGGTGCAGATACAGCCAATAGATTATAAAACACTGGCCAAAGAACTGGCCACACATATGGCTGATGAGTTTAAAACAGTAATAGCTGATATGGTGGCTGCATCCACTATAGAGTTTAAAAAAAAAATAGAAGCTCATGACCAGAGATTAAAAGAGACAGAATCTAGAATCGGTTCGGCCGAAGACAGAATACTAGAGCTAGAAGATCAAGTAGAGACACTGAAAAAACGTTCTGAATATGCTTTCTCAAAATTGGAAGACTTAGAGAACAGGTCACGACGGAGCAATCTCAAAATAGTGGGCCTGCCTGAATCTATCCCAGCAGACCAGCTTGTGGAGATCTTTGAAGTAGATCTCCCCAAAGCACTGGGCCTACAACACAGATGTAAAACAGAACGTACCCATAGACTTGGGCCACCCAGAGACAATATGAACACTACAGCAACTGCCTCAAGTAACCCTCCCCTCTCTGGAATTTCTAACAATAAGCCACGACACTCTATTGCAAAATTCCTAAACCACAGAGACAAAGAAGAAATACTCAGGGCTTATAAGGCCAGAAAACTTCCTCTGTCACTGCATGGCCAAAGAGTGTTAGTCTTTGCGGATTACTCGCCAGAAGTATCCCGCCGAAGAAGAGCTTTTAGCGAGGCTTGCTCCATACTGCACAAGAAAAATGTACGCTTCCAGTTGAATTTCCCTGCCACCCTGAGGTTCAGGTCCAGAGAGGGGGTACTATTGACATTTACAGATCCGGAAGATGCTATGGCCGCGATCTCAGATAACACTCGCTCACCAAGAGATCGAACACCTCCAAACGCGAGCGCAGGCAAAACAACACCAACAATATCAAGCCCGGAGAAGGAACCAGAGGGAGACCGAGATGCGGTGCGAACATACAGACTACGTTCAAATATTGGGAGCGAGGGTCCATCATCCAGAAGCGGAACTCCCAGACAACAGCGACAGTCAGGACCCCGTTGGCAAAAAAAGAAGTAACGCTGAAGCAACTATCAGAGAGTACGAACATGTTGGATACTGTGGCTGAGGAGATAGGATGAAGAGGAGAAGACTTGCAAGCTCACTAGACAAACTGTAGTGCCTTGGAAACACACCGCCCACCTCTCTACATGTTATCGCCCCAGATGCCTTACTGAAACATCGGCCTACGCCCTCACTCTCTCCCCGTGGGAGTTCCAAGTGACTCCTGCTCTTGCCCTGCTCCCGCCTTTTCTTCCTCTTCCCCCCTTCCCCCCCTCTCTTCTTTTTCTTTTTTTTTTTCTCTTTTCTTTTCCCTTTCTCTCCTTTCTCTTCTCTCCCCTCTTCCACTCTCTCCCTACAGGATTCTTGAGGCAAGCACGGGGATGAAGGAGACGGGGAGGAGAGAGGTCGAATCGTCATCTATGCAACTGAGAACAAGCTCTGATTTTTGCCAGGTTCACCCTTGAGATAAACTTTATTGACTCTTATATTACCCATAAGTTGATGGCGGGGTGGGGGAGGGGGAGAGGGGTGTGACGGTCATCATTGATGATAGAACTACGGCACAAGGCCGTTTGAGAATTCACTACTGTCACTTTGTCTACAATCGTACTACTTACATATCTTGGTATGGGTCCAGAGGAGCTGGAGGGGGTGGGGATGGATGGGGAGGGATGAGAGGAGGAAGAGGAGAGATAAATACAAGGGAACATTAAGGGCGCATAGGAAAACAAGAATTTAACACTAACAATTTGCCGGTTGCTGTGGCGGGACATGATGTTGGATATATGGGCTGTATTGGAGGGAAGAAGAGAAGTTTCTCACTAGGAAAGCAAAGGAGAAGAGATGACAATAATTTCAGGGGGGAAACGTTGTGGGGGGGGAGGGCACCTAGAGACATACTTAGCAGAGCAAAAATGTATCAATGTATTACCTGGACCTCAATCATCTTTCCCTGGCTACGGTTGTGGGGAAGGATACATAGATGGCTTATGAAACACCACTTGACAGGAATATCGCAGGAGAGAAGACGTGATGGTTAGGTGGGTCTCCTGGAACGTAAAGGGTATGCGCTCCCCAGCAAAGCGCATGATGATCCTGCGTCATCTTAAAAGACTCCGTACGGATGTTGCTTTGTTACAGGAGACCCACTTGACATCAGAAGATTTTTTTAGACTTAAAAAGTTGTGGGTGGGAGAGGTTTATGGATCTGGTGCGGTCGAAAGGAAAGCAGGAGTCATAATCTTGATCCATAGATCTCTATCGCACAAGGTTCTGTCCACGCAAGTAGATGATGCGGGTAGGATGATCCAAATGAGCATCCAAATTCAGACGACGTCTTCTCTGTATATAATATATATGCTCCGAACACGAATCAAAAACCCTTCTGTCAGGACTTGCAGGCTAGGCTACTGACAGACAAGGGACATAATAGAATAGTAGGAGGCGACTTCAATATGGTACTAGACGCAGAGGAGGATAGGAGACACTCAACAACCCCGAGAAGAGACCCCCAGACACCAACGAGACCACAAACTGACAACTTTCTAGACACTCTCTTCACAGCTGTAAACATGACTGATGTATGGAGAACAATGCACCCCCTTGACAGAGAGTTTACCCACTTCTCCCACCCCCACGGGTCCTGGTCTAGAATAGACATGTTCTTCACATCTCTTAATATATTACAGAGAACAACTGAAATAAAAATTGAAGATATGGTAATATCGGATCATAGCCCGCTGGAGTTAGAGTCCAAAGACACATATGAAAAAGGTACGGATTATCTGTGGAGATTCCCAGACACATACACAAAAGATGAAAATTTCGTTTCCCTCCTCAGAGAATGGTGGTCGGCTTTTTCAAGGGATAATGAAATACATAACTCAGACCCGTGCTTGTTCTGGGAAACAGCGAAAGTGGTGTTGAGAGGCCAGATAATGGCGTACAGCATGGGGATAAAGAACAAAATAAAGGAGCAATTTATAGCAGCCAGCCTAGAGGTGAGAAAGGCTTACTCTCATTATAAAACCACGATGGCTGACCCCGACAGGGAAATTTGGCAACGGGCAAAAGACAAATTTGATATGTGGGCAAGACGCAGAGAAGATATATATAAAAGTAGAATGGAACTTAGTCTCCATAAATTTGGCGACAAAGCAGGCCGACTGCTAGCACGATTGTCACGCGGTAAACAACTATCTCCCCCAATCCAAACTATAATTGATAAACGAGGCAACACATGGACCAACCCTAAAGACATCAGCCAGGCATTAGGAAAATTTTATGCATCTCTATACTCGGAAACCGACTTGGCCACACCCATTCAGCCTGACTTGCTACAATTGGTGAATCTGCCGAGTGTGACGGAAGAGGACAAACAATTTCTGAACGGTCCTATTACGGTGGAAGAGATAGAGAATGCTATACGAAACATAGACCCAGGTAAAGCACCTGGACCAGATGGCTACAATGGTGCTTTTTTTAAGGCCCTTAAGGAACAGATTTCCCCGATTTTGTGCAACCTATTTAATGACATACTTCAAGGAACCCCTATCCCAGATAGAATGAACGTGGCCCATATAAAACTCATCCCTAAACCAGGAAAAGCACTGACAGATCCGGCCAGCTTTAGACTGATCTCCCTGATAAATCAAGACCTAAAACTTCTCTCTAAAATAATGGCAGATCGACTAGCGACAATCATGCCTAGACTGATACCTCCTCATCAAGCAGGGTTTATTAACCCCTTAAGGACCGAGTCACTTTGCACCTTAATGACCGGACCATTTTTTGTAATTCTGACCACTCTCCCTTTATGAGGTAATATCTCTGGAACGCTTCAACGGATCCTAGCGATTATGAGATTTTTTTTTCGTGACATATTGGGCTTCATGTTAGTATTAAATTTAGGTCGATAATTTTTGCGTTTATTTGTGAAAAAAATCAAAAATTTGGCAAAAACTTTGAAAATTTAGCAATTTTCAAATTTTTAATTTTTATTCTGCTAAACCAGAGAGTTATGTGCCACAAAATAGTTAATAAATAACATGTCCCACATGTCTACTTCACATCAGCACAATTTTGGAAGAAAAAAAAAAATTTGGTAGGACGTTATAAGGGTTCAAAGTTCATCAGCAATTATTCATTTTTCCAGCAAAATTTACAAAACCAATTTTTTAGTGACCACATCACATTTGAAGTCCCTTTGAGGGGTGTACATGACAGAAAACACCCAAAAGTGACACCATTCCAAAAACTGCACCCCTCAAGCTACTCAAAACTATATTGAAGAAGATTATTAACCCTTCAGGTGCTTCACAGGAACTAAAATAATGTTGAAGGAAAAAATGGACATTTTAATTTTTGTAACAAAAATGTTCTTTTAGCCTCAATTTTTTCATTTTCACATGGGCAACAGGATAAAATGCATCCTAAAATTTGTTGGGCAATTTCTCCTGAGTACACCGATGCCTCATATGTGGTCATAAACCACTGTTTGGGCGCACGGCAGGGCTCAGAAGGGAGGGAGCGCAATTTGAATTTTAGAGCCAATTTTCCGTTCAAAAAGTGAAATGGCGCTCCTTCACTTCTGAGCCCTGCCGTGCGCCCAAACAGTGGTTTATGACCACATATAAGGTATCGGTGTACTCAGGAGAAATTGCCCAACAAATTTTGGGATGTATTTTATCCCTTTGCCCATGTGAAACTGAAAAAATGTAGGCAAAAAGAATTTTTTTGTGAAAAAAAAAGTGTTTTTTTAATTTTTATGAATGAATTTGTGAAGCATCTGGGGGTTCAAAGTGCTCACTATGCATCTAGATACCTTCCTTAGGGGGTCTAGTTTCCAAAATGGGGTCACCTGTGGGGAGCTCCAATGTGGAGACACACCGGGGCCCTCCAAACGCGACATGGTGTCTGCTAACAATTTGAATGGAAAATGAGCTCAAATTGTTAGCTGACACCATGTCGCGTTTGGAGGGTCCCTGTGTGTCTCCGCATTGGAGCTCCCCCACAAGTGACCCCATTTTGGAAACTAGACCCCCAAAGGAACATATCTAGATGCATAGTGAGCACTTTGAACCCCCAGATGCTTCACAAATTGATCCATAATAATGAAAAAATAAATTTTTTGTGGGAAAAAAAAGTGCTTTTTCATTTTTACGGATGAATTTCTGAAGCATATGGGGGTTCAAAGTGCTCACTATGCATCTAGATACGTTCCTTAGGGGGTCTAGTTTCCAAAATGGGGTCACTTGTGGGGGAGCTCCAATGTGGAGACACACGGGGACCCTCCAAACGCGACATGGTGTCCGCTAACAATTTGAATGGAAAATGAGCTCAATTTGTTAGCGGACACCATGTCGCGTTTGGAGGGTCCCCATGTGTCTCCACATTGGAGCTCCCCCACAAGTGACCCCATTTTGGAAACTAGACCCCCGAAGGAACGTATCTAGATGCATAGTGAGCACTTTGAACCCCCAGGTGCTTCAGAAATTCATCCGTAAAAATGAAAAAGCACTTTTTTTCCACCAATAATTTCTTTTTTCATTATTACGGATCAATTTGTGAAGCATCTGGGGGTTCAAAGTGCTCACTATGCATCTAGATACGTTCCTTCGGGGGTCTAGTTTCCAAAATGGGGTCATTTGTGGGGGAGCTCCAATGTGGAGACACACAGGGACCCTCCATACGCGACATGGTGTCCGCTAACAATTTGAATGGAAAATGAGCTCAAATTGTTAGAGGACACCATGTCGCGTTTGGAGGGTCCCTGTGTATCTCCACATTGGAGCTCCCCCACAAGTGACCCCATTTTGGAAACTAGACCCCCGAAGGAACGTATCTAGATGCATAGTGAGCACTTTGAACCCCCAGATGCTTCACAAATTGATCCATAATAATGAAAAAGCACTTTTTTTCCACTAAAAAATTATTTTTTCATTATTACGGATCAATTTGTGAAGCATCTGGGGGTTCAAAGTGCTCACTATGTACCTAGATATGTTCCTTTGGGGGTCTAGTTTCCAAAATAGGGTCACTTGTGGGGGAGCTCCAATGTGGAGACACACAGGGACCCTCCAAACGCGACATGGTGTCCGCTAACAATTTGAGCTCATTTTCCATTCAAATTGTTAGCGGACACCATGTCGCGTTTGGAGGGTCCCCGTGTGTCTCCACATTGGAGCTCCCCCACAAGTGACCCCATTTTGGAAACTACACCCCCAAGGGAACATATCTAGATGCATAGTGAGCACTTTCTACCCCCAGGTGCTTCACAAATTGATCTGTAAAAATGAAAAAAGAAAATTTGTGTGGAAAAAAAAAGTGCTTTTTCATTTTTATTGATGAATTTGTGAAGCATCTGGGGGTTCAAAGTGCTCACTATGCATCTAGATATGTTCCTTAGGGGGTCTAGTTTCCGAAATGGGGTCACCTGTGGGGGAGCTCCAATGTGGAGACACACCGGGGCCCTCCAAACGCGACATGGTGTCCGCTAACAATTTGAATGGAAAATGAGCTCAAATTGTTAGCGGACACCATGTCGCGTTTGGAGGGTCCCTGTGTGTCTCCGCATTGGAGCTCCCCCACAAGTGACCCCATTTTGGAAACTAGACCCCCAAAGGAACATATGTAGATGCATAGTGAGCACTTTGAACCCCCAGATGCTTCACAAATTGATCCATAATAATGAAAAAGCACTTTTTTTCCACAAATAATTTCTTTTTTCATTATTACGGATCAATTTGTGAAGCATCTGGGGGTTCAAAGTGCTCACTATGCATCTAGATATAATCCTTTGGGGGTCTAGTTTCCAAAATGGGGTCACTTGTGGGGGAGCTCCAATGTGGAGACACACAGGGGCTCTCCATACGCGACATGGTGTCCGCTAACAATTGGAATTGTTAGCGGACACCTTGTAGGATATGAAGAGCCCCTATGTGCCTAAACATTGGAGCTCCCCCACAAGTGACCCCATTTTGGAAACTAGACCACCCAAGGAACGTATCTAGATGCATAGTGAGCACTTTGAACCCCCAGGTGCTTCACAAATTGATCCGTAAAAATGAAAAAAGAAACTTTTTGTGGAAAAAAACGTGCTTTTTCATTTTTATGGATGAATTTGTGAAGCATCTGGGAGTTCAAAGTGCTCACTATGCATCTAGATACGTTCCTTCGGGGGTCTAGTTTCCAAAATGGGGTCACTTGTGGGGGAGCTCCAATGTTCAGGCACACAGGGAGGGGCTCTCCATACCCGACATGGTTTCCGCTAACAATTGGAGCTAATTTTCTATTGAAATTGTTAGCGGACACTATGTCGCATATGGAGAACCCGTGTGCCACCAGCACAAGGGCAACTGGTAGAGTTGGGGTACAGCACCAGAAAATGCCGCCTCTAATGAATGCGCTATTTTCTTGGGTGGCTGTGGGTTGAAATTTGCAGCGTGGGGGACCCACAACATTTGAGTCTCTCCACGCTGAGGATTCCAGTCAGCCAGCTACCAAGTTGTACATGGCTGGCTACAAATACAGCGAAGGCTTTATTTTATTTCTAGAACTAATTCTAGAAAAAAAAATGACGTAGGGATCCGCCATATTTTTGGTCCAGCCAGGTACAACTTGGCAGCTACAGACTGCCAGCAACCCCCAGCTGCCTCGCTGTACCTGGCTGCAACCAAAAATACAGCGAAGCCCATTTTTTTTTATTTCTAGAACTAATTCTAGAAAAAAAAATGACGTAGGGCTCCGCCATATTTTTGGTCCAGCCAGGTACAACTTGGCAGCTACAGACTGCCAGCAACCCCCAGCTGCCTCGTTGTACCTGGCTGCAACCAAAAATACAGCAAAGCCCATTTTTTTTTATTTCTAGAAGTAATTCTAGAAAAAAAAATGACGTAGGGCTCCGCCATATTTTTGGTCCAGCCAGGTACAACTTGGCAGCTACAGACTGCCAGCAACCCCCAGCTGCCTTGTTGTACCTGGCTGCAACCAAAAATACAGTGAAGCCCATTTTTTTTAATTTCTAGAACTAATTCTAGAAAAAAAAATGACGTAGGGCTCCGCCATATTTTTGGCCCAGCCAGGTACAACTAGGCAGCTGGGAGCTGGAATCCTCAGCATGGAAAGGCCCAAGCGTTCTGGGCCCCCCATGCTGCGAATTGCAGCCCGCAGCCGCTCCAGAAAATGGCGCATTCATTGAAGCGCCATTTTCTGGCGCTGTACCCATGCTCTTCCAGTTGCCCTGGTGCCGGTGGCAAACTGGGTAATAAAGGGGTTAATGCCAGCTTTTTATTGGCAGCTGGCACTAAGCCCGAGATTCATAATATAGGGCCAATGTTAGACCCGCCATTAGGAATCTCTGGTAAATAGTCAGAAAATACACACATAGAAAAATCTTTTTATTTGAAAAAAAAACACAAACAAAATTCGGACTCCATCTTTATTATGAAGATCCGACGTAGTCCACAACGAAGGTCCCACGACGCTCGATTGCCTCCGACGTAGTCCACAACGAAGGTCCCACGACGCTCGATCGCCTCTGCTCAATCCAGAGACTGCAGCAAGGGATCAAGTGTCCTCTTCCTACAGTCTCAGGGGTCAGAGTTATGGTGCACTGTATGACAATGATCAGTTATACAGTGCACCATGACTATGATCCCAGAGACTATAACAAGAGGACACTTGATCCCTTGTTGCACCCATCCATCCACCTATGCACCCATCATCCACGCACGCACATCCACGTACGCACATCCACGCATGCACACAACCACGCACGCACATCCACGCATGCACACATCCACGCACGCATGCTGACATCCACGTACATCCACACACACATCCACGTACATCCACATCCACGTACGCACACATCCACGCACGCACATTCACACACGCACATCCACGTACGCACATCCACGCACGCACATCCACGTACGCACATCCACGTACGCACATCCACGTACGCACATCCACGCATGCACACAACCACGCACACACATCCACACATGCATATCCACGTACGCACATCCACGTACGCACATCCACGTACGCACATCCACGTGCTGACATCCACGCATGCACACAACCACGCACACACATCCACACACGCACATCCACGCACGCACACATCCATCCATCCATCCACCCATCCATCCATCCACCCACCCATCCATCCATCCATCCATCCATCCACCCATCCATCCACCCATCCATCCACCCATCCATCCATCCATCCATTCATTCATTCTTTCATTCTTTCATTCATTCTTTCATTCATTCATACTTACCCAGCGATGAGGAGGAGGAGCCCCTGAGAAGAGGAGGAGCCACACTGCAGAGGAGGCCCGACGGTGCGGGCGGGTGCACCGAGCGTGCAGCCCGCCGGGAATCGGGATAGGTGAGCGGGGCTGGGGATCAGGGATCGGGGGCTGGGGACCGAGTCCCGGGGCTGGGGACCAGCAGGGAGGAGGAGGGGGCCCTGCAGCTTTGCCGGTGGGCGCAGAAGCCCGCCGGCAAACAAACTGTGCAAGGTGGAGGGCGGGGATGGACGGGAGACAGGGGGGGCTGCACAGGGGACGGGGACAGGACACAGAGGGCTCAGGACACAGGGGGGGGGCTACAGGACACAGGGGGAGCTGGACACAGGGGGCGGGGACAGGACACAGGAGGGGCTGCACAGGGGACAGGGACCGCACACAGGAGGGGCTGCACAGGGGACGGGGACAGGACACAGGAGGGGCTGCACAGGGGACGGGGACAGGACACAGGGGGCTCAGGACACAGGGGGGGGGCTACAGGACACAGGGGGAGCTGGACACAGGGGGCGGGGACAGGACACAGGGGGAGCTGGAGCATCAGCTCATGGCCGGCGGCTGCGGTGCAACCCGCCCGCAGATAAGAGTGATTGCGGTGGGGGAGGGGGGTGAAGGGGTTAACAGGGGTGCCCACACCTCTGCCCCTAACCCATGGCTGTCACTGACAGCTTTTAGATTTGAGCTGTCACTGTTCGTTTAGAAGCAGTGACAGTTCAAAGCCATGACGAGTATACTCGTCATGATGCGGGAACTGACATCTTTTCATGACGAGTATACTCGTCATTCGTCGTAAAGGGGTTAAAGGGAGCTCAACTGCTACTAATATTAGGAGAACGATGCTCCTGTTAGACATCATGGGAAAGAGAGTGGGAACGGAGAGGGGGGACCCAGCCGTGATCACCTTGGATGCAGAAAAAGCGTTTGATAATGTAAGGTGGTCATGGCTGGGTAGGGTCTTAGACGCAGCTGGAATAATGGGACCATTCAGACAATACCTCCAATCTTTATATAGTAACCCAAAAGCATGTATCAGTACGCCCGGTCATCTGTCGGACTCGTTCTCCTTGCAGAAGGGGACGAGACAGGGGTGTCCATTATCACCCCTGTTATTCAATCTAGCCATAGAACCTCTTGCTCTATATTTGGAGCAGAGCTCCATTTATGATGGATTTAGAGTGGGAACTAAAGAAGTCAAACTATCACTTTTTGCGGACGATATTGTTATATATTCGCAAAACCCGGAAAGGGATCTCCCTCACATTCTTGAAACCATTGACACCTTGGGTAAACAATCAGGCTTCCGACTAAATAAGGAAAAATGTGAGGTACTGTTTATCAACCCTAAGAGCAAACTCTCTCAACACTTACAATTCGGCGGTATCCCAGTCGCTAAAGATAGCATTAAATACTTGGGGATCCACTTAGCTAGAAATCCTACTCAAACCTACAAACTGAATTTTATCCCACTTCTCTTAAAAATTGAAAAGGAACTAGCGGGTTGGGCTAATTTGCCACTTTCTTTGATGGGGAGATGCCATCTTCTCAAGATGATTAGCTTCGCTAGATTATTGTATCCGCTTCAGAAAATCCCCATGCTGTTAAAACATTCCGATTTAACCAGACTGAATAAAGCCTTCTCGAAATTCCTATGGAGGGGGAGGAGACCTAGACTGGCTTTTGGTGTACTGATGCAACCGAAACTAGAAGGGGGCCTTCAGCTCCCAGATATCCGTGGCTATAACTTGGCGTGTATCCTGCGCAATGTCCTTGACTGGATCAGAGGCACCGGCAGACACTCAGACACAGCCTTAGAGGGGGAATTTGCTAGTCCCTGGGAACTGTCAGCCGTGTTACATACACCACTGCCTCAGTTGCCTAAAACTCTCAAGAACACAATAATATTTAGAGACACGATAGCAACATGGAAGGGGGTGAGGAAAAAACTTAATCTGTCCTGGAAAATTTCTAATTCACTCAATCCCTGGAAATGCCCGGCCTTCCCGCTAGGTCGTGAGAACCAACTGTTCGTGGCGTGGAGAGAGAAAGGAATCAAAACACTGAGAGATCTAATGATCCCAGGAGAAAAACGGTGGATGACTGAAAATGAAGTCCTCCATACGTACAATCTCCCTCAGTCTCAGGCCATGCAATATCGCCAGATTCACCATTATCTACTCTCGCAATTGAATGATTTAACAAGAGAGGTAAGCGATAGTCCATGGTCCAAATTGCTGGCTATAAATGAAGAAGATATATCCATAACCTCTCTCTACGCTAACCTACAAACGGTCTTACGGCCAGCAAAGAAGGTTACCCTTTTCACAAAATGGAAAAGACACATGAAAGACCCTGACCTCGTACAAAAATATTAGAGGGTTGGGGGACATGCAGACGCTTTATACATAATGAACACTGGAAAGACTCTCAATTTAGGATTATTCATGGAACAATTTTGGCGTTTAATGTGCCCCTGACAGCAGGTGATAGGGAAAGGTGGATAAACTGCCCTAAATGTAAAGCACACATGACAGATTTAGAACACGGACTTTGGTCCTGCCCGGCTTCTCAAACATTCTGGAAGTCAGTCGAGCAATGGGCGAGAGGAATATGTGAGGGATTAGAAAAATTGAATCCAATGCTGTGGCTTTTCCACTACCATGATAGTTCGTCAGGAAAGAAACACCCACATATACTATTTCACTATATTTCAATAATTGCGAAGAGACTACTGCTGCAGTTCTGGCTGAACGATAAACCTCCTGATCTGTCACAGATCAAACATACATTGAGGAAAACACTTACAATCGAATCTTTAGACGCCACACGCAACCCTAGTAAATTAACAGCGAAATTTTTCAATAAATGGAGAAATTTTATTGTACAGGAATTCACTGCAGATGAAATAAGAACTCTTATGGTATCACATAGATCTTCAACATGGTACGCTAATGAGGATTTAGGTAATACATTGGGTAGACTCAAATATGTTTGCTAGTCGTGAACCATACTGCGAAATTTATAGTAAAACCACATAACCACAATGCCTGCGATGATGTACTCTAGTAAGGGAAAAGGGTGGGAATAGGGGATACTAGTTTATCTTTTTCTAAAAAAAATTATCATAATAAATAAAAAAAAAAAAAAAAATTACTACCGATAACAAAACACTATGTCACAATATGTTATGCCTTTTTCTGTTGCTATCTTTTGATGCTTACTGTTATTCTTATGTCATTTGTGTCAATGCACGTTTACCGTATTTTTCGCTTTATAAGACGCACCTGATTATAAGACGCACCCCCAAATTTGGTGACTGAAAAGAGAAAAAAAATAATTTTTAATGTAAAATGGGGTCCGTCTTATAATGCCAGTGTTTGTCTTACAATCAGTTTATATGTCCCCTATCCTGGTATATTTGTCTCCATTCTGGTATATGTGCCCCCTCCTGATATGCATGCCTCCATCCTGATATATGGTCCCAATCCTTGTATCCATGCCCCATCCTGGTAATATGGTCTTCCTCCTTGTATCCATGTCCCCATCCTGGTATATGTGCTCCTTCCTGATATATATGCCCCCATCCTGGTTTCCATGCCCCATCCTGGTTAATAGCCCTCCTGATATACCGTATGTCCCAGAATGGGGGACATACATCCTGGTGTATAGCCCCCCCAAGTCTTACCGCGGGAGCCACGGAGGTTGGGGGCCAAGACAGGAGCTGCGGGGGTGTCGCGCCGGTCTCTGGTGGGCCACGGAGGTTGGGGGCCAAGGCAGGAGCTGTGGGGGTGTTGCGTTGGTCTCTGGTGGGCCACGGAGGTTGGGGGCCATGGCAGGAGCTGTGGGGGTGTTGCGCCGGTCTCCGGTGGGCGCCGCCATTATTATTTCCCAGCATGCATTGCCGGTCTGGCAATGCATGCTCTAGTGTCTAGAAATGGCCGCGGATCGCAGTCTGCGCATGCGCCGCGGCCATTTTCTTGAAGTCCTGTGTGGCAGACACAGGCGCGCAATGCAAGTTTCCCTCTGCTAACGGGAAACTTGTATTGCAAACCGGAAACATGTCACCGGCGCCCGGATTTTGCAATGGCGCCGGCCTGTACAACGGCGCTGCCGCCGCACCGGACATCAAGGATGCCGCCCACATACCTCCGACCACCAGGCCAGCTGCATTGCCCCACCGGAACCATGCCTGCTACAAGTCTCCCGCGCAGCCGCCGCCAGCCACTGGGTAAGAAAAGTTTTTTTTTAACTTTTCACCCCATTTTTTCACTGTCCGCTTTGTAAGACGCACCCCCACTTTCCCCCCAATTTGGGGGAAATGAAAGTGCGTCTTAAAAAGCGGAAAATACGGTATATATAATGTACAATAAAAAAGATGGTTAAAAAAAAAAAAAAACAATTACAGTTTTTTTTTTTTTGGCACAAGGATAGAGAAGCTGGGTTTTCATAAAGCTGTGATATTTTCATCACCTGGCCTTTCCTAACAATAACAGCGAACAAGCCATAAACTTAATAGGTTTATTAAGGTAAGAAACCTTGGTCTAAGTTATCTGAGAACACAAATCTCCATATTCTGCCCAACTTTTGCATCAGCCCATTTTTTTTTTGTAATTTTTAAAATACTAAAGTTGAAAGTATTTATTTTTTTGCCTAAAAAACAAAGAAAAAGAGTTATCTTTAACTTGATGCCTTATACAGATCAATTCGCCTTCAACTTGCTAAATGTTCCCAATAACAGCAATTCTAACGAGGGACACCAAAACTTTTGCATGACATTGTATACACTAAAATAGCCATCGGTCTTATAAAGTGGAAAACAAAAACACATAGCACCATTTGCGATCTTGTGGCTGCATAATGGTCAGCGAGTGGATCTGTGATGATGAGATCTGGCATACAGAATGCCAGAGCTCATCACAACATGGACGAGTAGGAACATTCTGCCTCATCCTATCCCCACCACCAAACCATTGCACCAGAGCCCTGCCCATTTTAGAAAATCTGGATGAAACATCAAAAGTTGCAATTTTTACATGTAACTTCAACTTGTGTCGAAATCTTTTGACCTTTCAAAGATTTTACTACTGAAGTTTTGATAAATGAGGCCCTATTTTTCTTTCCAATGATGGCACAGAAGTGGACAATATTCTGGGACTGGGACCTTTGCCTAGCATTGTTTAAAATGTAATAAAATGCACCAAAATTATCCCAAATTTTGGCAAAATGTTTTGTTAAAAGTTGGACAAAATATCAATATGTAACACCGGTGTGTTTGCACTTTGCTTCCTCTGCGTTACCGTTCATTTCTGTGCACTTACCCAATGCTCCTTACCCCTAACCAGCTGGGATTCTGTAGTATGTTACCTTTATGGACCTGCTCATTTTCCTGCTCTGCTGAGTAGCCATACGTGTGTTGTAAGTCATTGCTCTGCTGCAAGACCATCCGCATGTGCGGTCCCTGGCTGCTGCTGTGGAAGCTATGGGTTGTGAGGTCCTCTGCAGCTGGTGCATGACTTTTCATGTGTGTTCAGCAGATGCCAGGTGCTCTAGGCCTCAGTTCCCATGCTGGCAATTCTGTACTGGTGTTTTCCTGTGCTTAAGGTGCGTGCGGCCACACCTTCCTTGCTTTTATTAGTTGCAGTGTGTGCGCTTGAATTGCTGTCCCCAGCCTGTAGCTGAGTGTCAACTCTTATTTAAAGTTCCTCTTCCTTGTTGGGCATCGCAAGAGCTTCTCATTAGGTTACAAAACCTAACTATGTCTTTTTGGTCCAGCATGCTGTTTCTGGTCTCCCTGTGTCTTCAGCTCCTGTCCTGCCTTCAACCAGTTCTGGATAGCTGATGTGTGCCTGTCTTTGTCCTTGGACCCGTATTGCCTATGTGTTGGCAAAGTCCTTGCCCTTGAATGTGGATTCCTGCCTGTCTCCTGATATTGTAAAAAACAAAGTTCCATATTGTCTATAGTTATATTTGTGGGCTGAGGTATATTACATCCACCTACTTAGCCCACAGCAAAACTCAATACATTCATGTAAACAAGGAGACAACAGAGTGCACCCCAAATTTTAAAACCAGGTGCAAAAGTAGCTGAACAGATATAGTGGTTACAACAGCATAGCAGAATATCACAGTGAGCACCAGGTTGTATTGCACATAGTCCCAGAGTATTGCACTTCAATTGTAACAGCATATACATGTCAACATTATGATCAATTACAATCAATACAGTCAATATACAAAAAGAGGTAGCAAAAGTAACATCAATTCATGGGTGATGCAATTACCTAATGGTCAAGGCTTAGCAGATGCCAGGACCAGGGTAGGGTAACCCCTCCAACATGGACCCCTACGTACGTTTCGCATATTCACAAGCTTTCTTAAGTGTCCATAGTGCCTTATAACCGGTTGCCAGGGTGACCAGACAGTGTCACGATTGGAGACGCCCCTGAGATGTCCGGAGGCCAGCGGCAGAGATGGGAGCGCACAACAACACAGCAACATCAGTAAACAAATGCATAATATCCAAATATGTAGCATCTTCTCTAATCAGCTCCACATTGAGGATGCATAAGTGTTCAAGGCACTGTGAGCACAAAGGAGACAAAGATTAAAATTTTTGCACACAAACAATCCCAATTATAAAAACAATATACAAAACATCATATGTACAAAATATACATAAAAAACCTGGAGGGGAAGAGGAAAAATGGGGGAATGGAAAAAACGGGGAGGAAAAAAGAGGGGAGGGAAGGAATTTGGGGAAAAGCGGGAAATTAACAGAATCAACTGTTCATGGAAAACCAGGATGGGGAATTAGGGAACCGGATATTAGGCAAAGAGGAAGAGACTGCATTCAGAGGAATGGAGCAAAACTAATGGTTTAATTCAATCCCTTAGGCACAAGGGTCTCAAGAATGGTGATCTATCTTGATTCCTTTTGTGCAAGGGTTTTCTTTATATTGCTTCCCCTGCTGCCACCATGAACAATATCATTTCCCAGAATCCTGAGTGTCTTTGGGTTACTATCATGGCACACCTTAAAATGTCGAGGAAGTGTCCTATGGGTACTGTCACGCTTGAAAGGTAAGGGAATCAGGCAACAGGTAGGTGAAATGGGTAAAAAGGAGTCTGGAGAGCCTAATCTAACCCTGATGTTGGGGTCCCTGGCTCACCCTGATCTCGGAGGTACCTCTGATGGTGTGGAGTTCTGAGCCGCCACCCTGTACCCTAAAACTCTTGATTAGCCCTAGGCTGAGTGCCCCTACCTCCACCCACGGGTGAGGGATCACAGCTTCTCCCAAAGAAAACCTAATGCAGCAGCTAGGCATCAGCACAGCACCAAGACCTAGAGCAAATAGCTATCAGTAGCACCTGACAGATCTGAGGGAAGACTATTTAAAACCAGGAGGAGGGGATTCCATGTGAGTCACACATTAAGCCCTCAACCAGCAGTTGAATATAATAGTGAATGCAGTTCTGGAGCACAACACAGGAGGCAAAGACCTTGACAACTATAAACCATGCAACTCTTAAAGAAAAACAACAAACACAGCAGCATCCAGCAATGTCAGTGCCAACTAAGCACGTGACAGTATCATCTCTTTTAAGAGAAGCCTCTGGACTCGACTACAACACATCCGAAATAAGACCACAACCCCTGAGTGATGAGATATGAAAGACATTATGGGTTGCCAAACCTGGGAGTAGGTCAAGGCAGTACAGCACAGGATTGCAAATGGCCAATTTTCAAAAAGGTCCTACAACCCCAGAACTTGGAGCCCCAGTAGCACGCCTCCACCTGACATGCTTGGACAACACCCACACATACTCATTCACACTCAGGTCTGGACCAGTACGTTTATTTCCACACATGCGGGCACAGACAGAGGGTACAGTCTTAGATAGGCAAGTACAAGGCGCGTTTCTCTGGACACCAGAACTCCCATAGTATTCACTTGATGAAGATAGCCCGTGGTTGCTATCGAAATACGTTGTGCCTGTACAAGGAGCTTATCAATAAAGAAAAGGTTTGTGAATCTACACTAAAATCTCTCCTTTTTGTTTGGACCTTTAGTGCTCAATTAAACACCAACTTCAACAATTTTTTTCCTGGCATGTCTTTGTCCTTGGACCTGTATTGTCTATGTGTTGGCAAAGTCCTTGCCCTTGAATGTGGATTCCTGCCTGTGTCCTGATGTTGCCTGATTGGAGCCATGTCTGATGTCCGGAGTACAGCTGTTCTGCCTCTGTCCCTGATGTTCTGCTTGGGTCCCTGATGACCGCTGCCTGCCAGTGTCCCTGATGACCAATACCTGCCAGTGTCCCTGATGAATGCTGCCTGTCAGTGTCACTGATGACGGCTGCCTGCCAGTGTCTGAGATGGCTCTGTGGTCACGCCTTGTGTCCGAAATGGCCCTGAGGACCTGCCTGGTGTCTGAGATGGCCCTGAGATTCTGCCTAGTGTCCAAGATTCCCCTGAGGTCTTGCCTGGTGTCTGAGATGGTCCTGAGGTCTTGCTTGGTGTCCAAGATGGTCCTAATGACTGCTGTCCAGTGTCCCCAATGTGTCCTGCCGGTGTCACCGATGTGTCCTGCCTGGAGTTTGTCTGATGTTCCGAGTCCTGATGTCCTGCCTGTGTCCAGATGTGAGGTCCGTGGTCCTGGTGGTCAAGTCCGCGTTCCAGAGTCGGTCCCGCTCATGTTCCTGGGCGGGCTCCACCTCCATGTTCCTGGGGAGTCTCCAACCTTGTGTTTCGGTGTTTGCTCTGCCTGAGGTTCCTGGATCTTATGAGCCGATATTCTATGCTTCCATGTGGTGTTCCTGGACCTGTGCTGCTGTGCTTTGCCTGTGTCCCAATGTCCAGCCTATTCCCTGGGATCTATCCTGTGATGATGTCTGTCTGAGGTCGGGGTCTGATGTTCTCCTGCTGTGCAAGTGCTATGCCTTAGAGATACTCCTGATAATGTCTGTGCCAGATGACCTTGGACTGCATTAACCCGTAAGGACTTCCTGCCAGACCATCACCTGATGTTTGCCTACCTGAGATGTCCCTCTTGCTTGATGTGCTGAAACGGGAGCCTGGCTTCATGTCTTGTATTTTGTACTGTTCCTTTTGTCTAGGTCAATTTTATATTTCTTTATACCTGAAGTGTGAGGTGTCGTCTATTCCTGCATGTTACCACCTTACCCATATGCTCAGCTGCCACAGACCCTGGTTGCTGCCCTTCCCTAGTCTGGGCAGATCCAGGTCCCCCCTATGGTCTAGTGGGTCCACATACTTATACCACCTGAGACACACGCCCTACTTCGCCGTGGCCTGGCGTTGTGGGAAAGTAAACTAGCTAAGCCAGTCCCGCCCTCGTAACACAATATATCGATATACCAGAATTAATCACCCACAAGGAGACACGTGATAATAGTGGTACATTTTTAGGGTATTGCTTTAAAACATGCTTTATTAGATTTGTCTGTTTGCAAAAACAATACCATATTTTACTTAAATGCAGAAAAAGCCTCATTTACAATATTCACAGCTTTATTTGCTTTTTCCAGCCACAGTTCATTTGTTTACCACATCATTTTTATTGTGCTGAGGTATAAAATATGAGCTGGGAACATTTTAATACCTGAAAATAGACAAGTTGCTTAAAACTGAAGAAAAAATGCAGAGATTAGTTACAAGAGGTTGTTTTTACCAATTAAAAGATATTTTTAATGTAGGAAATTAGTTTTATAGTTTGAATGCAGGTGTATTATTACTTTTATATTTCCCAATTCAGTTTCCATGGAAAATAGGCAATCTACAACCCAATATAGCTCCATCTGTTATGAAGATGTTTTATTATACCCATTCTATCCAAAAGCTGTTCTCTTTTATACCATTAAACTTGATGTCAGAACATGCAAGACTCGGTTTAACTTTTTATTGTTCTTATTATTGTTCTCGCAGGAGGCAGGCAGATATGCTATCACTGCAGGGGTCCACTATGCCATGCTATCATGTGCGATCAATTGGATAAAATTGTAAATTATTTATTTAAAAAACGCTTTCCTGCTATTTCCCTGAATGGTATTTTACTAGCATAATTGTAGCTCACATGCTTAAGTTTTGAAAAACAGCTTAATCAGATAAAATCAAAGCTATCATTTCTACAATTCACTATATACTGTAAAAGTATACCACTAACATTAAACATCCTTGTGTTTGCAGAGAGATCTGTATTCAAGTTGAATCTGAAGCTTTTTAGTTTTCTTTCAGGCATTATGAACTTGTAGGGGCATGTTATTCATGATGTTATGTTTCTAATCTTTATAATAATAATAATAATAATAAAGCTTTATTTATATAGCGCCAACATATTCCGCAGCGCTTTACAATGTAGGGTTAGAGTACAGAAAATATAATACAGTAAGTAATTACAGTAGAGAACAAATACAGTACAATAATTGGATACAAAACAATAGGCATAGAATCAATGTAAAAAAGAAAATAAATAAATAAAGCAAGAAATGAAGGTGATCCTGCTCAAAAGAGCTTACAATCTACAATGGGACAGGGGTTGCACAAGGTACAGGGGCTTATTGCACTGATGGTCCAGGCATCTTGAGGAAATGAGGCATAGAACTAAGCTTACATGGATGGTCATTAGACAGTCTGTGTAGACCTTTTTGGTTTGGTGGAGTTTGTAGAAGAGTAATGTCAAGAGAGGTAGCCCATTCACTATCTACAGTACAAAGGACTTCTATTAGGGAGTATGATAGGCCGCCTTAAAAAGATGTGTTTTTAGGGATCGTCTGAATCCATGCAAGTTGTGGATAGTCCTGATTTCTTGAGGTAAAGCATTCCAGAGGATTGGTGCAGCTCTGGAGAAGTCTTGGAGCCAGGAGTGGGAGGATCAGATTAGTGCAGATGTTAGTCGAAGGTCATTTGAAGAACGTAGAGAACGGGTGGGGTGATAGACAGAGATGAGGGAGGAGATGTAGGGGGGTGCTGCACTGTGAAGAGCTTTGTTGGTGAGAACAAGCAATTTGAATTTGATCCTGTAGTGTACGGGCAGCCAGTGCAATGACTGGCACAGAGCAGAGGCATCGGAGTAACGATTGGCCAGATGGGTGATCCTGGCTGCTGCATTAAGGATGGACTGGAGAGGAGAAAGTCTGGTGATGGGGAGGCCGCTTAATAGAGAATTGCAATAGTCAAGGCGGGAATGGATTAGGGCCACGGTGAGGGTTTTTGTTGTTTCCATGGTGAGAAAGGGGCGGACTCTAGAGATATTCTTCAGGTGTAAGCGAAAGGAGCAGATGAGAGATTGTGTGTAGGAGGAGAAGGAGAGATCAGTGTCAAACATAACACCCAGACAGCGAGCCTGCTTCCTAGGCATTATCGTGGTACCGCATACTGAGAGAGAGATGTCAGATTTAGGGAGGTTAGTGGATGGGGGAGCAAAAGAAGTTCAGTTTTGGAGAGGTTTAGTTTCAAATAGAGAGCGGACATGATATGGAAACTGCAGCTAGACAGTCATTGGTGTTCTTTAATACTGCAGGGGTAAGGTCAGGGGCTGAAGTTTATAGTTGTGTGTCATCAGCATAAAGATGGTACTGAAAGCCAAATCTGCTGATGGTGTGTCCAATCGGGGCTGTGTAGAGAGAGAAGAAAAGAGGGCCACGGACTGAACCCTGAAGGACTCCAATAATGAGAGGAAGAGGGGAAGAAGTGGAGCCAGCAAAAGATACACTGAAAGAGCGGTCAGAAAGATAGGAGAGCCCGGAGAGAGCAGTGTCCTTTATGCCAATGGAGTGCAGCATAGAAAGTAGGAGCTGATGGTCGACAATATCAAAAGCTGCAGAGAGGTCAAGGAGAATAAGCAGAGAGTGGTCACCATTACGTTTTGCTGTCAGAAGGTCATTGGTCACTTTGATGAGGGCAGTTTCTGTAGAGTGAAGGGGGCGGAAACCAGACTGTAATGGATCTAGAAGAGAGTGAGCGGAGAGGTAACGGGTGAGGCGAGAGTAGACCAGGCGCTCCAGGAGTTTAGAGATGAAGGGGAGATTGGAGACTGGTCTGTAGTTATTTGTACAGGATGGTTCGAGAGTGGTTTTCTTTAATAATGGTGTAATGATTGAGTGTTTGAAGGAGGAGGGGAAGATGCCAGAAGAGAGGGAGAGATTGAAGATTTTGGTTAGATGAGTGGTGATGACTGGAGAGAGGGACTGGAGCAGGTGTGAGGGAATGGGGTCAGTTGTGCATGTGGTGGGACGAGAGGAAGAGAGGAGCCTGGAGACTTCTTCTTCTGTGACTGGGTCAATTGTGGAGAGTGAACAGGAGGAGACGTGGGGAAGAATGGGGGTGGCATTGCTTGGAGGCTGAGAGCTGATTTCCTGGCGAATGTTGTCTATTTTCTCCATGACGTAAGAAGCCAAGTCATCAGCACAGAGGTCAGTGATAGGGGCCTGCACTTTCGGACTGAGGAGAGAGTGAAAGGTGTCAAAGAGATTTTTTGGATTGTTGGATAGTGAGGAGACCCGGGTGGTGAAGTAGGTCTGTTTGGCAAGGTGAAGGGCAGAGTTGTAAGTTTTGAGCATGAATTTATAGTGGATAAAGTCTCTTGGTGAGCAAGTTTTCCTCCATAGACGTTCAGCACTCCTAGAGCATCGCTGGAGGAATCAAGTTTTTGATGTGAGCCAAGGCTGTTTTGTTCTCTATTTGGAGGTTCTGAAGGTGAGGGGCGCTATTTGGTCCAGGGAGCTTCTGAGAGAGTCATTGTAGTGATTTACTGCTTGATCTGGACAGGAGATTGAAGAGATTGGGGACAGAGATGAAATGAGGGAGTCTGTGAATGCATGACAGTTAATGGCCTGTAGATTTCTGGATGTGTGATAGGTAGGATTGGGCTGTGGTGGCCGAGGGTTAGTGAGTGAGAAGGAGAGAATGTTGTGGTCGGAGAGAAGAGATGAGTTATCTAGGGAGGAGGATGAGCAGAGTCAGGTAAAGACCAAGTCAAGGGTGTTACCGTCTTGGTGCGTCTCAGAGGTTGAGAGCTGTGAGAGGCCAAGAGAGGTGGTTAGATAGGAGCTGAGAAGCAGATGGGGAGATGGGGCTGTTTATGGGAATGTTAAAGTCTCCCAGAATAAGGGTTGGTAAATCTGAGGACATGAAATGCAGGAGCCACGCGGAGAAATGGTCAAGGAACTGGGTATTGGTTCATGTATTGGCCAAGATACTTAAGCTCGTGATTCACGTCATGGAATTCGGGTACTGGCTACTCTCCGAGTATCTTATGAGTACTCGGGAGTAGCGAGTAGTCCGATTACTTTTGCGGTGTATCTATAGATACACTGCAAAAGTACTCTAAAAGTGAATAAAAGTTGTTAGAAATAATAAAGTTACATACTCACCTGTCCGACGCCTGCACCGTTACCGTTCCAGAAGACCTGCGATCACGGATCAAGGACCTGTGAATGCCAGCCAATCAGATGGCCAGTAGCGATCTGGCCAATCAGATGGCGACAAGTCACAACCACGTGATCGCTAGCGGCCATCAGATTGGCCAGATTGCAAGGTCCTGGCAGTACACCTAGGACCTTGCAATCTGGCCAATCAGGTGGCCGCTAGCGAGTCCAGGGCTCGGACTCGCTAGAGTCAAGCGATTCCGAGTAATTTAGGACTCGCCCATCACTAGTTTCCACTCAATACTGAGCAAAGGGTCTGAATACTTATGACCATGTGATATTTCAGTTTCTCTTTTTTAATATGTTTCTAAAAATGTCTACATTTCTGTCTCTTTACAGTCAAGATGGAGTGCAGAGTGTACATTAATGAGAAAAAATTAACTTTTTTGAATTGACCAAATGGCTGCAATGAAATAAAGAGTGACACATTTAAAGGAGTCTGCATAATTTCCTTTCCCATTGTGGCCATATTGAAGTCAGCTATTTTGGATCCAACTTTATTTTTTTCAATGGGAAGAGGGTCATGTGACACATCAAACCTTATGAGACTTTCATAAGAAAAACAATTCTGTGCTTGGTTTTAACGTAACTTTAATTTTTCATGAGTTATTTACAAGTTTATGACCACTTTTAAAATGTGTTCAAAGTGCTGACCTCAATGCCACTAAATATATGAATCATGTAGCAATTTCAGATATCCAGTGGCATTGAAGTTTCCATTGTTGAAGAATGGTCCCACTGTCTTTGTACCCCATATACCACACCATACCATCAATTTTTGTGTTCCAACAGTCTTGGAGAGATCTATCCACTGTGGCTTAGTATCAGATCAATAGCGGTGGTTTTGTTTGTTAACTTCACCATTCACAAAAAAGTTTGCCTTATCATTCATCTGAAGGCAATTGTCTATGTTGTGAAGATACGAGATGTGCAGCATCTGAAACAACGGATGCTGGAAGCCTGTGCTAGAATTTCTTCTGCGGTGTTGCTACAAGTGTGTCAAGAGTGGAAGAAGAGGGTTGCATTGACAATCCAACACAATGGGCAGCACTTTGAACACATTTTAAAAGTGGTCATAAACTTGTAAATTGGCCAGCAGGGTCACCACCAATCTGGAAAATTTTTCCCCCTCCCATATACTAATGTGCCACAAACAGGAAGTTGATATCACCAATAGTGATGAGCCACTCGATTCGCCAAATTGGGGTGTGTTCGACGAACTGTTCGTTGAATGTTCGTCAAAACCCATTGGAACCAATGGCAGACTACTGAAAACACATAAAAAACACCTTCAAAACTGTCCAATAGCTGCCAAACTACTCAGAATAATACAAACACCAGTAAAAGTGACAACAATCTATACACAGTACAAATAGTTTCACTGAGTAGCATGGGTGTACAAGACATTTTCTGTGCTAGCATGTACACTCTTCCAAAGCACTTCAAAATAGAAGGTGGTTAACATTCACCTAATATTTCAGAGGTGAGCAAAACTGACTTTGAATTGAAAAATGGATGAGTTACAGGGGAAAAGTGGTAGTAGTTTTCTACATTAAATAAAAGAGTTGGAGAAGTAAAAAGAGGATAGAGACACAGGTATAGGCATGTCACGCCCTTCTCAAATCATGTACCAAACAGCAAGGGGATCCCAACAAGAGTCCTCACTCTTCCCAAAGGGTCAGACCACAGCAAAATGGCATCATTTGTCCCAGGCCAAAAATTGCTGAATGGCTCAGCTTACCTGCATGGCACAGGGTCTGGAACAAGACCTAGCTTAGCATTTCAAGGTTAAACATTGCTCAGCAACTAGAAGTGTTGTGGAGTATTATAGGAAAAACTAGAGTGGTAAGTCAGTGACCTGTTTAGGCCTACTGGGCCGGATAAACTCAGAGCTCATGCAAGTGCTCCAATCAATGTTATGTCCTACCACACACAGGTGGGACAGCTATAACTTTCGAGGACTATTGCCGAAAAAACTAGTCAGGTAGGTCAGTGACCTGTTTAGGCTTAGTGGGTCGAATAAACTGAAAGCTCATGCAAGTGCTCCCATCAATGTTATGCCCTGCCACACACAGGTAGGACCACTATCAGTTTAATGGAGTATTACCAAAAAAACTAGTCAGGTAGGTCAGTGACCTGTTTAAGCCTACTGGGCTGGATAAATTCAAAGCTCATGTATGCGCTACCATCAATGTTATCCCCCGCCACACACAGGTGGGCGAATATACATTTTGTGTAGTATTACTGAAAATAATAGAAAGGTAGGTCAGTGACCTGTTTAGGCCTACTGGGCAGGATAAACTCAAAGGCCATACAAGCGCTTCCATCACTGTTATGCCCGCCACACACAGGTGGAATAACTATCAGTGTCGTGGAGTATTACAGAAAATTATAGAGAGGTAGGCCAGTGACCTGTTTAGGCCTACTGGACCGGATAACTAGCTAGCAGTGTTTCCCTGTCCACTCGGCTTAAGGGGACACTAGGCAGCCTTGTGTGTGAAGCGGTTACCACGATCAACATCGGGTAACCAGGGGCTGCGTCACCAGGAAGCGGCGGTGCTCACGCATCTCCGCTTCACTGGAAAAATCTAAGCATTTAGCGGAGACCCGATAAATACAAGCAGAGGAGATGTGTGAACATGGCCAAACACTGGTAGTACCCTAAATAGGTTTTGGTAAGTAGGTTTGGGCAGATGAAATACAAAAGTGTTTTCTGTGCTGTGTAGCAGTAGATTTCAACAGAACACTGGACCACAGCTACCTAGTCAAACAATGGTACTACGCTAAATAGGTTTTGGTAAGTGGGTTTGGGAAAATGCAATACAAAAGTATTTTCTGTGCTGTGTGGCAGTAGATTTCAACAGAACACTGGACCACAGCTACCTTGTCAAACAATGGTACCATTCTAAATAGATTTTGGTAAGTGGGATTGTGCAGATGTAATATAAAAGTCTTTTCTGTGCTGTGTGGTAGTAGATTTTAACAGAACACTGGACCACAGCTACCTTTTCAAACAATAGCCTACCCTACCCTAAATCGTTTTTTTTAAGTGGGTTTGGGCAGATTTAATACCGAAGTCTTTTCTGTGCTGTGTGGCAGTAGATTTCAACAGAACATTGGACCACAGCTACCTTTCTAAACACTGCTACTAACCAAAAACAATTTGCTTGGCTAGATGGAGTAAAAAAAGGATAGTAAACACAGTAGTTGTAGCTTTCTTCACAACAGTGCTACACCACTGCCTGGCACACAATGCTACTAGCCAAAAAGGATTTGTTTGGCTAGATGCAGTGAAAAAAAGGCTAGTAAACACAGAAGGTGTAGGCAGGGCCGGCTCCAGGTTTCTGTGGGCCCCGGGCGAAAAAGTCTCAGTGGGCCCCCTTTAGTACATATCGCGGACTATAATATATATAATGCCACACACTTACTGCAAGCCCCATAGACAATGCATGGGGCTTGCCGCAAATGTGTCGCAAGTGCAGCTGCTAGGCGGAAAATGCGGCAGTTACAGGTTTTTTTTTACTGCAACTGCCATATTTTAAAAAAAACGCCTATGTGAAATCAGCCTTACAGGAACAGTGCCTGTTTGACAGTGAGTATATTTCACGTTGTTAGGAGCGGGCTAAAATGCGTTTGTATTCCCTTACGCTTTTTAAAAATACCCTTCAAATGCAAAATGTTGCATTTTTGTGCGTCTGAGGATGCTTGGTATATACACAAGCATCCTGAAGCACACAAATAATGCAAGCAGCCCAATGGAGCCACACTGCCATATGGGTGTCTGGCCATCCGGATCTCTCTTTCGCCTCACCTTTCTTCTCGCTGCTCCGGTCTACTCCAGTCGCTCTGCACACATCAGCACAGTGATGACAACATCGTGCTCCTCCATGCTGAGCTGCAGAATGCAGACAGCGGCAGAAGAGACTCTGGAGAAGAATGCTGCTGGCAAAGGCAGCTTGGGACTATAGGAGCAGGAGCGTAATCCGCGGGGGGCTACCACTGGTACACATACCTCGTACACACGCGGCTCTGCTCACACCTCGTACGCACACGGCTACGCTCCGCACACCTCATACAGATACAGCTCCGCTCCATACACCTCGTACGCACACGGCTCCACTCCATACACCTCGTACGCACGCAGCTCCACTCCGTACACCTAGTACCCACTCGGCTCCGCTCCATACACCTCGTACACACACGGCTCCGCTCCGTACACCTCGCACACACTCGACTCCTTCCATACACCTAGTACAAACTCGCCTCTGCTACATTCACACTGTAAATCCCTCCTGACTAGTGATGGGCGAATCCTAAATTACTCGGAATCGCTTGACTCTAGCGAGTCCGAGCCCAGGACTCGCTACTCGTTGCGAGTCTAGCGAGTCCAATGTTAATGAATGGGGAAGCGAGTAATAGCGAGTAGTGTGAGATTTACAAATCGCAGATGTGTCTCGGAAGCTTCAGCCTGAAGCAATCCTAGTTTTGTCATTTATTTGCATTGCTCGTTTACTTTGTAAGTAATCGCTGACTCGCACAGATAAGATCCTGTCTTCTCTGTGTTCTGGCTGCCAGCTCCAGGGTCCTAGAGCCCGCCTGCTGCCTGATGTAGCAGTGCTGAGATTGTTCTCAGTCTGCTCATTCCCTGTGTACAGACATGAATGTCTGTGCACAGAGATGATGTAGCAGAGCTGAGATTGTTCTCAGTCTGCTCATTCCCTGTGCATAGAGATCTATATATATGCACAGGGGATGTAGCAGAGAGGACATCGCGTTTTGGATTGCGTCGGACGGAAGAGGATTTTTTTAATTAAAGATGGAGTCCCTAATGGCTTTTTTTTTTATTTCTAATAAAAAATTTTCTTTGTGTTGTGTTTTTTTAAAACAATTTAATAGAAATTCATGGCGGTCATGTCTAATATTGGCGTGACCGCCATAAATTACGGGCTTAGGGCCAGCTGATAATACAAAGCTGGCCCTAACCCCTTTATTACCCAGCGTGCCACCGCTACCAGGGCCGCTGGAAGAGCGGGGTTCAGCGCCAGAGGATGGCGCTTCAATGAACGCGCCATCGTCTGGGGCGGCTGCGGGCTGCAATTTGCAGCAGGGGGTGCCCAGAAAGCTTGGGCATCCCTGCGCTGCGGATTCCAGCCCCCAGCTGCTTAGCTGTACCTGGCTAGACATAGAAATTGCGCGGAGCCCCACGCATTTTTTTAAAATTATTTCATGAAATTCTGAGATTCTGACTCTGACTCTGAGACTCTGACTCTGAAATTCATGAAATAATTTTAAAAAAATGCGTGGGGCTCCACGCAATTTCTATGTCTAGCCAGGTACAGCTAAGCAGCTGGGGGCTGGAATCCGCAGCGCAGGGATGCCCAAGCTTTCTGGGCACCCCCCACTGCAAATTGCAGCCCGCAGCCGCTCCAGAAGATGGCGCGTTCATTGAAGCGCCATCCTCTGGCGCTGAACCCCGCTCTTCCAGCGGCCCTGGTGGCGGTAGCACGCTGGGTAATAAAGGGGTTAATACCAGCTTTGTTATACAAGCTGGTATTAAGCCCGAGATTCTTAATGTCAGGCCACATTTGACCCAGCCACTAAGAATCTCCAATTAAGGGTTAAAAAAACACAGAGAAAAATTTTTATTTGAAATAAAAAAAAAGCCATTAGAGACTCCATCTTTAATTAAAAAAATCCTCTTCCGTCCGACGTAGTCCAAAACGCAATGTCCTCTCTGCTCATCCCTGTGAATAGATAGATGTCTATGCACAGGGAATAAGCAGACTGAGAACAATCTCAGCACTGCTACATCATGTCTGTGAGCAGGCGGGCTCTAGGACCTTGGAGCTGCACAGAGAAGACAGCTGGACTCGGCTCGCAATGTAACAGCAGTTACTTTGCGAGTCTCCCTGCTATCACTGGCACAGTAGCCAGTGATTACTCGCACTAATCTAAGTCTAATGCAAACAATGGCAATCCTAGTTTTGTCAGCGTTTCTGACAAAACTAGGATTGATATTGATTTGCATTGGACTCGTGCGAGTAATCACTGGGAAACTCGCAGAGTACCGAGTCCTGCGAGTCCCTTACTACTCGCCGAGTAACGAGTCCTAGCGAGTAGATTCGCCCATCCCTACTCCTGACCCCACACATAAACTTCACCTAATTGCCATACACCTAGTACACACTCGCCTCTGCTACATTCACACTGTAAATCCCTCCTGACCCCACACATAAACTTCACCTAATTGCAATACACCTAGTACACACTCGCCTTTGCTACATTCACACTGTAAATCCCTCCTGACCCCACACATAAACTTCACCTAATTGCCATACACCTAGTACACACTCGCCTCTGCTACATTCACACTGTAAATCCCTCCTGACCCCACACATAAACTTCACCTAATTGAGCATCATGATGGGCAGCACAGCAGAGTCCTGCATACACTGAGGAGCTGATCATGTGAGCCCTGACTCCTCTCCTCCATGTGACATCATCACAGGTCCTGTCAGCACAGAGTGTGCGGCTCTGTCGGCTCCCATGGGGGGTGGAGGGGGGAGATCTCCAGTGCTGCAGGAGGCTGAAAATGACCCCCCAGCTGCCCCCTGGATATGGCCTAGGCTATGGGGGCAGTGTGCTCAGGGGCCCCTGAGGTTAGGGTCACACTTGCATTGTGACCCTAGCCTGATGCAAGTATTTTCAGCTGCAGCACATAGCGTTTAATGCTATGCGCTGGAGCCCATAGAAACCTGATGTTTACCTTGCTAACCACTGGTTGGCAATGTAAACATCGGGTTACTATGGGCTCCGTTGCTGGCAGCGCAAAGCATTAAACGCTCTGTGCTGCAGCGGACAATATTTGCGTCAGGCTAGGGTCACAATGCAAGTGTGACCCTAGTCCTCAGGGGCCCGGTGGGCCCCCTCCAAGCAGTCGGGCCCTGGCACTTGCCCAGGTGCGCCGGGTGCTGACGCCGGGCCTGGGTGTAGCTTTCTTCACAACAGTGCTACACCAGTGCCTGGCACACAATGCTACTAGCCAAAAAGGATTTGTTTGGCTAGATGCAGTAAAAAAAGGCTAGTAAACACAGAAGGTGTAGCTTTCTTCACACAATGCTACTAGCCAAAAAGGATTTGCTAGGCTAAATGCAGTAAAGAAAGGTTAGTAAACACAGGAGGTGTAGCTTTCTTCATAACAGTGCTTACACAAGTGCTTAGCACACACTGCTACTAGCCAAAAAGGATTTGCTAGGCTAAATGCAGTAAAGAAAGGCTAGTAAACACAGGAGGTGTAGCTTTCTTCACAACAGTGCTACACCAGTGCCTGGCACACACTGCTACTAGCCAAAAGGGTTTGCTTGTGTGGCACCCCTGTGACCAGGGCGGCCACAGGGTGAAATGCAGCCAGGTAAGGTAGAGACAGTTGACTAAAACACACCCACACAGGTATACACACCAACTCTACACCTAGGACTCTAGGTTAGGCAAGGGGTAGCAGGGGTTAAGAGTAGTGTGGGTGGAGCGTAGAGCAGCACTGATCCAGCGAGTGGCACCGTAGATAAAACATGTGAGCACCAGTTGCAGGAGAGATGAAGAAGTCAATCAGAGAGAACAGAGGTTATTCCCAGGAGGACGGGTGCCCTTGAAGATGCAGAATCATGGAGGCTACATGCCCAGAAGAGAAAACTCACTCCATAGCTGGAGGCGAGGGAAGAGCCACAGTTTGACAGAGGAAAGGTGGGAGGACAAGGGCCCGGCAGCCGCATACACCTTAGCTGACTGGAGGAACCCTGAAGCTGAGAGACAGTGAGGACGAGGGAGCCTGGTGATCCCACAGCCATACCTGGGACACTGAAGGCTAGGCCGCTACAGCCAGAGAGCCGGCTCTGAAGAGGTGACTGGGGGCTCTCTAAGACCCTAATCACGAAACATACCGGCGTGGGGCAGGTACTCCATGACCTGCAGCCTACCTACCACTACGGTCTAAACAAAAAGACGGGTTGCGCCACACTGTGTAGTTTAGAGAAGGGGTCGGGTGTGCAGGCCCCCTGCTCACCTGATCCTGTTGTGCCGTCCGCACAACAGGTTGATGTGTTGTGGTTCAGTCTCGGATCTTCACGCTGGCTCCACGCCGACTCCAAGCCGAGATGTGTTATGGTGTACGTAGTCCGCCGGTGATCGGTCCACGTGACAGCTGTAGAGGAGTGTCCGTGTGACGTATGAGAGGTCCTGAGCACCAAGCAGCTGCTGATCACGCTTCCCGGAAGGGAAGAGAGTTTGTAGCCGATTTGAAAGAAAAGTGATGTTATATCAGCGCTCAAATTACTTCAGGACACGGCTCTATCATAAATTACCTGTAGGCTTTATTAATTCAGTATGGGAATCCAGTCTCCACTAGACTGGATTCCCATACTGAATTAATAAAGCCTACAGGTAATTTATGATAGAGCCGTGTCCTGAAGTAATTTGAGCGCTGATATAACATCACTTTTTTTCAAATCGGCTACCACTACGGTCTAGGAACACAGTCATCAGACTAGGGCTAGTGACCCTGACAGAGAGGGAATCATCACACAAGAGCCTGTGAAAGCCAGACCAAATCCGTGGGTGAGGAAACAGAGACAAAAGGCCCTGAAAGGACTTGAGGGAAGCAATGCAGAGGACCTGCCTGAGCTGCATAACCCAGTTACCCGGAGCTGTACTGTAAGAACTGTGCCTGTAACTTGTAAACTGTTGTGAACTGCTGCTAAAGAACTTTACGTAAAGTACCAGTAAGCTCACAGCTGCCTGAGACTGTTTCCTTCCAACATCACAGTAGAGTCTCGCCTGAGGAGCCACAAACTGTGATCCCTGCACACTGGCTGGAAAAGCTGCAGCAGCAAAGTAAGTGACTGGTACAAAGCACGATCCCTCACCAGGCCCATCTATCACTACTACACCTGCCCTGGGGACCCTCAGCCCTACCCGAGGAGGGCTTACCATCTATGCTTCCCTAAGTCACCGTCCCCAGCAGGAATACAGCAGCGGTGGTTTTACTAACCACATACCCCGGGAGGCGTCACGACAAATCCCTTGTAAATACCCCTTTTTGGACTGATCCCAAGCCACGGGACCGGGTCATGACTGCCATGATCCAAGAGAGACAGCACCGGCCCGGTTCCCGAGTACCCGATAGCCTGGGGGTACATCAGTTTTCTGGCATCACAAACAGGATATCGTGCTCCTCAAAATCGGTACTGTGCACCTAAGGAACTTTATTGGACTTCTGTATGAACTTTGCAAATATGACCCCCATAATGGCGGTCCTATAAGATTGACACAATGTGCTTGGTGCGGGGCGTTCCAGAACCCCTCATCGTGGACCGAGCCAGCAAGGAGCAAGAAAAAAAGATCCTGCTCCTGCCATCCTTAGCTCCGGGGAGTGCAATGCCACTCAACCAGATGTAGCTCTACCTGAGGGTGGGTCGGCCAACAGCGTGGCAAGAATCGGCGATGCCCAAAGAAGGGGAGGAGAGCATGAGCAACATGGCGAGCAACCACCATATATAGACCTCTGGACGGAAGCAGAAGAGTACCTGGAGATGGATAATAAGAGGGGGCTATTGAGGCTAATTCCGATGGGCCCACAGCAGCGGGAGGCGGTGAAGGAACCCAGGCGGAAGCGGAGCAAGTCCCCAGGAGAGAAAGCCGCACCCAGGCAGGTGGTCGCAGGCAAGAACCCCGACCTGCAGGAGAATGCGCAGGGCTGATGAGAATGAGTGATCAATTGGGGGCTTTGGAGGAGAGCTGCCCAGGCCTGCCAGAACCGCTGATTCCAGAACCGCCAACCCAAGAGGTGAGAGGAGAGCGAGGCTCGTATGCAATGTGAGTAAAGAAACTATCCTTGAGAGAGCCTGCAGCTGAAGCAGCACCAGATGATTTCCCGGATCCAACAGATGCAGCCATCCGGGAGCAACGACCTGCAGACGCAGTAATCCCGGCAAGGAAACAAACTTTGACTCAAGGTACCCAGATGTCCTTAGACGGATGGCCAGAGTTTTCAGCACACATTTTGAACTTTGCATGTGCCCGTCAGGAGACTTTGCTTTGGAAGATGCCAAAGAAGAAGGAAAAGATGAAGAAGGACTGAGTTATACCCGGACAGCAGAATTGTAAGTGAGAATGTGATGTTTTTCTTGGTGTCCCCATCCTTTTCCTGAATGTGTGTGTAGGTTCCCCTTTTTCTTGCTTGATGTTATGCTGAGTTAAAAGACTAAGAGATTATGGACAGTGAATAATCTGAACTTTGCAATGTATATAGTTGAGTACCCTGAGTGCTCTCTATTGGTTTTATATGAAGAAGTTTTATAAGAGAATAAATGTGAACAGAACCCGGAAAATTTAGTGTACCGAAGGGTGGAGGAACGGGACTAACCCCCATGCATATTAAGTTAGGGACAGAAAGTGCCTGAGGGTGGTAAGAGTAAAGCCAGGCCTCCTTAGACGAGACACCCCTAGGTACAGTGGACTTTTTGCATTTTTTGAGAATTGGACTCAATTTTGGATAACTGGAGAAGCGGCAGCAGCAAAGTAAGTGACTGGTACAGCGCACGATCCCTCACCAGCCCCATCTATCATTACTTCACCTGCCCTGGGACCCACAGCCCTGCCCGAGGAAAGCTTACCATCTACGCTGCCCTAAGTCACTGTCCCCAGCAGGAAAATGGCAGCAATGGTTCTACTAACCACATACCCCGGTGGCTTCTCTCGACAAATCCCTTGTAAATACCTCTTTTTGGACTGATCCCAGGCCACGGGTCACGGCTACCATGATCCCAGAGAGACAGCACCGGCCCGGTTCCCATAGCCTGGGGGTGCATCTGACTCACCGTGGCCGGGACTCCGGTTTAGACAGGCGATGCTTCCTTCCTCCTTGTCACGGGTGGACCGCGCCTGCCGGTAGTGGGGCCCGGTGTAGTGCAGATCAAACGTGAAGACGTCTTGGTGGAACAGATTAAAGGGGTTTTTAATTTATTCGTGACGCCACCTATGAGTAGTTTCGGTAAGGACTACCGACGCTGCGGAACTCCCGGGGGATGGATAGCAGCAAGATGTTACGCTCCCCACAGGCTGAGCGGTGATCCCCGGAGGCTGGAGCTGCTCAAGATGTTGTGCGGCAGCTGCGGTTACCTTTTAGTGCGGACGGACAGTTCATAAGGAAGCACGGACACAGAAAGTCTCTGCAACGGGTCTTTACTGTAACCAGCAAGCAGTACATGGCATACAGTGGTTGAGTAGTAGACCAGGTGGACTCAGCAGTGATGGTGTCCCTTAGAGATCCGCAGTGTTTCTCCTTTCTACCTACTTAGTTGCCAGTGTTGCCCAGGAATACCAGGTCGGGTACGGGGAGGCTGCTTCAATGCCCTATCCATGATGTACGTTCTGGATGTTTTGGGGAGCCTTGGATCCCTCAGTGGGTACACCGCTGGTTAGACGACTGGAAGTTGGCTGGTGGTGGGGTGCTCCTTTGAAGCTGCTCCTCCACTCTTCTGGTTCGCGTAGCAGAGGTGAACTGCTGCCAGCTTCGGTACCAGTGAACCGGCTGTGAGTTGTGGGCCCGGGAGTCTTTTGGGAACCCGTGTAGATAATGCCCGATCCCGGTAGTTAAGGCCTCAGGTGCTGACACCCGACCGGTGACGGCCCAGGGGCCCGCACGGGGTGCGGAGCCCCCGCTCCTCTCCAAGTTCTGTCTTAGACCCTCCTTCTCCGAGTTCTAGACTCTCTCTCTAGATTATTGTGTGTTCTACTCCACTACCCTAACACTCCACCCCCCCAGGACCTATGATTGGCCCTCTGTTCTAGGTGTTGTATGTAGGGTTGGATCTCTATGTTAACCGGATCATTGCTGAGAGTCAGAGAGTATTGCGGCAGCATTTATGGCTGCAATACCCTCTTGTGACGCACTCGTTGCGGGGCGCCACACTCCCCCTTGGTTGAATACGCTTGTCCCCAAGCGTCACACTACTCACATTACAGAGGTTTTTATATTTTATAACAGGTAATACACTTTTATTAATGACAGGTCATTGTATGCATAAAAGTGAAAAGGTAGATAACAGGTTAACACATTGCGCGGACCCGGCGGGCGGTCGGCTGTCCTTAGAATAAAAGTTCAGGCTGTAGCCGCCAAGTCGCAGTGTTACGGTGCAAACAGGAAGAAGTCTCTTTAGTAGCAAAGTTCAAACAACTTAAGTCACTTATGGAGGGCAGTGTTCCGGACTCGTATAGCGAACCACCCGTCACGGCATATATGTCGCTCATAGGTTACTACGTCCCCTCTATACAAGTCTCGGTTTGGATGACCTCGCGGTAGGTGCGATTCCACATCACGGCGCCCCACAAATACTTCGGTACTCACACCATCCTCCCTTACGAATCCCCACCCGGTGGACAAGTTAAAGGTGCTTACCCGCCCGGTTTTACGGAATTGTTCAGGTAATGGAGATTGGCGCCGGGCCTCGGCGCGAGCCTGCATGTTGGCTTGCAGTCGAGTGTGCCACTCGTCTCTCCGGATACGACGTACCTCTTCGTCGGAGTGGTGCGGCGTGTGGATAAAGTCACTACGGCGTGCTGGTTGTTGAACCGCTCGAGCTTGGTGGGCAGTCTGGAGTGGAGCCCGGTTCAACGGAACCGGAGAAGATGCTGTTGCGGCGGCACCCGACCAGTGCACCCGAGCTGATCGCCCGGCAGAAGGATTCCTGGTGTCTCCCCAGGCGAACCCGGTGTAGAGATCCTCAGCTGGACTGTAGGTCTCCTCGTCATCCTCCTCGACCTCTCCTTTGATGACTACGTCGGGCTGCTCGGCTGATGAAGACGATGGAATGGAATCCTCTGGATCGGTGGGTGGCTGTGCTGCAAAGTTCTCCTCAGGGTCGCTGTGCAGGACCTCCAGGCTGCCTGCCTCTTCTTCTGTAGCAGCGGGAAGTGGTGTTTCGATCCCGGTCACCAGGTAGGCCTCTGTATTTGCAGAGGAGGCCTCCGGATCAGGGGAGAAACAGGCGACAGTCCCGGTAGTGTGGAAACTAGTTGCGGGTTCCGCAGGTGGAACCAGGTAGGTGTCGGCTTCTTCGTGGGAGCATATTGGAAGCTCTGGCTCTGGAACGGGGTCGGCTGCGGTTTCATCCGCTGGAACGGGTCGAGCCGTGGTCCTCACGGGAATGACACAGTCTATGGGCTCCGGTGACGAAGCAGGACAGGTGGTGGGCGACGGTGAGGCTGTTGAAAAACTGGCGATGTCGTCTGGGCTTGGAGAAGCTGTACCCGGTCGGCTCTGCTGCATCGCATGATGGAGTCTTCTGCCTAGGGTCGCGCACCAGCTGCGAATCGTCCATTCCACGGTCTCAAGTAGTCGCACCCGGAGGTCTTGTAGAGCCTCTAGCCAGAAGTCGGGGCTGCCGTCTATGGTAAGGGCAGGATCCGGACCCGGTTGGCCTATGGCTGCTCTGGCCTCCGCCTCGACCTCCCGCATTAGGTCTTGGAGTCTCGTGCTGGCCATTCTCTTCTTGGAGGGAAACCACACCCGTTCAACCGGTAAGCGTTCTGGTAGAGCTGGTGAAGAAGTCTGTCTGACACTCCCATTTCCTCTGGGCTTTTTGTAGTCCAATCGTGGGAAAAGTCTTTGGGGTCCGCCCCCATGGTTGATTCGAGCAATCAGGGCGGACAAAGAGTTTGGCGCCTTTTTGTCTTTAGCCCTCCCACGATGAGGGGGGGTTGACTCACTCCTGGGCTTGCACGTGGCGGCTTCTTGTGGCGGGAACGCCATCTTGGGCGCCATCTTGGCCCAATGGTGAAAAGGCGGGAAAGTTCTTTTAGGGACGAACAAAGTCCAAATTGTAGACAATAAAGTCCATTTTAAGCACGTTATACACGTTGGGTAACGGGCCTGCTCGTATCCTGTTCATGACGCCATTTTCTGACTCACCGTGGCCGGGACTCCGGTTTAGACAGGCGATGCTTCCTTCCTCCTTGTCACGGGTGGACCGCGTCTGTTGGTAGTGGGGCCCGGTGTAGTGCAGATCAAACGTGAAGACGTCTTGGTGGAACAGATTAAAGGGGTTTTTAATTTATTCGTGACGCCACCTATGAGTAGTTTCGGTAAGGACTACCGACGCTGCGGAACCCCCGGGGGATGGATAGCAGCAAGATGTTACGCTCCCCACAGGCTGAGCGGTGATCCCCGGAGGCTGGAGCTGCTCAAGATGTTGTGCGGCAGCTGCGGTTACCTTTTAGTGCGGACAGACAGTTCATAAGGAAGCACGGACACAGAAAGTCTCTGCAACGGGTCTTTACTGTAACCAGCAAGCAGTACATGGCATACAGTGGTTGAGTAGTAGACCAGGTGGACTCAGCAGTGATGGTGTCCCTTAGAGATCCGCAGTGTTTCTCCTTTCTACCTACTTAGTTGCCAGTGTCGCCCAGGAATACCAGGTCGGGTACGGGGAGGCTGCTTCAATGCCCTATCCATGATGTACGTTCTGGATGTTTTGGGGAGCCTTGGATCCCTCAGTGGGTACACCGCTGGTTAGACGACTGGAAGTTGGCTGGTGGTGGGGTGCTCCTTTGAAGCTGCTCCTCCACTCTTCTGGTTCGCGTAGCAGAGGTGAACTGCTGCCAGCTTCGGTACCAGTGAACCGGCTGTGAGTTGTGGGCCCGGGAGTCTTTTGGGAACCCGTGTAGATAATGCCCGATCCCGGTAGTTAAGGCCTCAGGTGCTGACACCCGACCGGTGACGGCCCAGGGGCCCGCACGGGGTGCGGAGCCCCCGCTCCTCTCCAAGTTCTGTCTTAGACCCTCCTTCTCCGAGTTCTAGACTCTCTCTCTAGATTATTGTGTGTTCTACTCCACTACCCTAACACTCCCACCCCCCAGGACCTATGATTGGCCCTCTGTTCTAGGTGTTGTATGTAGGGTTGGATCTCTATGTTAACCGGATCATTGCTGAGTCAGAGAGTATTGCGGCAGCATTTATGGCTGCAATACCCTCTTGTGACGCACTCGTTGCGGGGCACCACACATCACTTGGCTAGATGCAGTAAGAAAAGGCTAGTAAATACAGGAGGTGTAGCTTTCTTCACAACAGTGCTACACCAGTACCTGGCACACACTGCTACTAGCCAAAAAGGATTTTCTTGGCTATATTTGGCCAGATGCTATAAAAAAACGCTTGCACAGCACTGGAATAGACCTGCATGGCACGGAGAGCTTTTAAGCCCTAAAAAGGGCTGCTCTTGGAAGTAGAACCTAAACCAACTATATTTCTATCTAACTTTGAATGGAATCGCCATCTAACTATCTTTCTCAGATCAGCTCCAACACTGGTAAAGTGCCAAGGAGGGAAAATGGTTGGTTCTTATATGGCAAGGACATGTGACATACCCATCCAGTGACACAAGTCCTTGTGTGCAAAAAGTGCACTTTAATCTATTCTTGCTGGTAGGCTGACAGACCGGACCACCCACAGTAAGTGCAGGAAGGAAAGAAAAATGGAGATCTGCATTATTTGACCACAGACCTCTAAGCCTTCCCCCCCCTCCTCCTGCCCACTGTTCCTAAACACTGAAACTCATAATAACGTTGAACAAAAGCATTACTGTGAAAACTCAGTGGCGCTTTAGGTTAACGATCAGTTATCGAACATAACCTCGAATTACTGAATTTTTAGCAAATCGTTTGCATTCGTCGAATGACTCGAACATAGACCAAAACAGGTAGAATTTGAAATGGCGAACATGTTCGATCGAACATTGCTCATCTCTATTAAAGAAAATAATAAATCACGTAACAAAAAAAACAGAAAAGTGTGTGAAATAGGGACAAGGCCAAATCAGACACAATGGTCCCAAACACACTGCAGACAACAATGAAACACTGGTATGATGCATGCATGTTATGGGCAAATTTAAATAGTGTTTGAAGGACACCGACACATCATACAAATACAAAGTATATGTCGGGACAGCCAAAATAATTTCACGCAGGGGACTAGTAAGTCATGACTGGAGGTGGACACAACATGTGACAAACACATGTCAAACATTTACACGTGTTGCCAAAACACATGTCTGCTCGTCATGTGTGTGCCTGAATGGTACTGGGCATTTCAAACAAGTAACCAAACCACATAAGCATTAGCTCCATTGCTAACAGTCATCCCACTCAGGCCACATGGTGGTCAAATGTTATGTGTCATGTTGATAAAAAACAATGGAACATTGGCCATACACATAACACACATTGATCACACATAGCCTATTTACATGACACTTACTCGCGTGTCTACAGATACCGAAGAGGGACAGGACGATGCCGGGTCCTCCAAATGCAGCAATACAATGTTATCATGGAGCATATATACATTCCTATGTGAATAAATTTTGTGTGGCACACTGTGGTTACGCATACGGAGTATTGAAGGGTTGAATGGCTACACACCTGTCACATGCGTAGGGCTCAATTACACATGGTAAACACATGTGATGTTCATTCAACTTCATTAAACAATTAAAAGTCACACAGTTGGCTATGTAATTCAGCCTTGGCTGGTGATACAAAGCCAATTGCGCACACTTGCAGGACAGATGGCCCAAATATGCCGCATGGCCCATTCCGCTGATACGTGGCTAGCTGCACATGGAAGTAATGCTATTTGCAGAATAATAGATCATATGTGTGTGATGATCATGTGAGACACTACATCAGAATGTGCTGTTTCTGACAACTGCCGCAAGTGGCGTAAGCTGTGCTTCAAGAAACAAAGGAAATTGGCCACATGTTGCCCCACATATAGTAGCAATTATGCTTGGCGCCAATGTTTGCAAAGTGAGGTTGCAAAGTATCAGAAGGGCAGTAAATACGGCAAATCAGCTGTGCCACAAGCATTATTGCCATTATTGAACACCTATGCCACAACAACACAGCCAACACATGGTCATGCCAGTATTTTATGTAAGGTTACCGTTACATGTCGCAATATCGTTCCGATATCGCAAAAAAATTTCACGGGAGCGCGTACGTTTTTGGCACTTGTCCAAGATCGCATAGTAGATGTCACACAGGGAGATATCGGCAGGTAACGCAACTAGGCTGTTGTCCTCAACTTTTGTGCGCTGGGTATGAGCAACCCAGGGACCGAGCATTACCATTGTAGTGAATAGGGGAAGTTGCAAACAAGATCGTAGTTGCGCCGTCACACAGCACAATCATGCCACATCGCATATGCAATATTGTACAGTTGAAGGGCTTGCACAATCTTCTTGCAATATCGTATCTTGCAACGTGTAACGGTACCCTAAAGGTGAATATAACAAATAAAATTAAAAATAACAAAAATTAAAAAACATATATACTCACAAAAGTATCAGAAAGAGTTTCCGCAATGCTCAGCTCAGAATCAGACATCTGTGGATGTAACACACAAACAAAAATGTAAGAGGTGTACCATCTATGTTTTTGTACAAAATGCACGACACAAAAACATGCAACACAAGAATACATACCAGTCCAGCAGCAGGGTGTTGCAGAACAGTGTCCAAGCTCTCACTTCCTGCTTCCTGCTTTGCAGGTGGGCTGAAATACCATGCACAGGTCACGTGACCTGTGACATCACTAAATTAGCATTTCCTGTAGTCAACACCCAAAAACGCATCCGTTAACAAACGAATTTATATGTGCAATGTGTCTTGGGTGCGTTTGCCATAGACTCCAATATTAAATTTACACATCCGTTTTCCAAAACGGCCACTGAAACGCTGCAGCCCACGTTATGATGTGCGCTATGAAAAATGCATAGTGCAAAACGCATTGCACTTTAGCAATGCATTTTTTGCATTGGAGGCTATGGGTGTGTTAATGCATCCGTTTTTACACATTTGCACATGAAAAAAAACGCCTCCTTTTGGTGGATGCATGGTGCATGTGTAACTCTAGCCTTACACATACAGAGAGTTCAGAAAGAGAATGGCTACCTTCAAACTTTACCCTGTCACATAGTAGCAGAAAGTGGGGATATTAATTGTCCAGCTACAGGGACCACTACTTCATGAGCTCAAGTCTAGAGATAAGTGAACTTTTGCCGAACATGGTTGCCAATTTCAAATCGGGACTGATATTTGCTCGGGACCTTGGATCCGAACGTTTTGGTGAAAAGTCGGAAATTCAGGCTTTGTTTGGTAATTGTTCGGATGACATAAAGCATTAGTGCATTTACACTAATGCTTCTGTTCTATATTTTCAGAGTGTCAGTGTCTAGGATAGAAGGCAGGAGTGGGGGAGAAATCTCAGGGTCTCAGATAACTTATCTAAGGCTAAGTTCACATCTAAGGGTGGAAACACCCTGGCGTGAAAAAAAAACGGTCCATTTGTCGTCCAAAAGAGTCGTACGAGTGTGGTCCATTTTTTGCTCCATTTTGCATCCAACTGCTATGCGACTTTCCAACATTTTCTTGGTTCCCATCCGAGTGCTGTCCGACTGTAATCCGTGTGCTGTCCACCTGCAAAGCGTTTTTAAAATGCGATTTCAAATTGAAATGAGACACCAAATTGCCTACAGACTTGCCACCATTGTGGGAATCCCAACAGTCCTTACCTCAAATCCTTTGTGTACGTGTTGAAATAAAGCCTTCAATGACATTGCTCTTGATTGATGTTTACTAACATATTTTTGTCTATTGGTACATGGTAAATATGTTTAATTTTGCAAGGTGTATTACCCTGTATTCCAACATTACTGATGTGTTATTGTGGTGTTGGTTTTTGAAGGAGAGTGTTAATGATGGCCAAAAATTATTTACTTCCTTTGTGGCGTTGTACACTGGGTGTTCATCCCAAAACACTTTTGTGCAGGTACCTTGTTATGTGGCAGTGTGTTTTGGCATGCAAATGCCGTCGTTGGTGCACCATGATCTTATTTTCATGAGATGCATTGATGGCTTATGGCCAAGTTGTGTTCTTAATGGCTGAGGGGGTAACGTGTAGTGATGCATGACAACTATCACATTACAAGGGAAAGCATTATTGTTTGCATGTTTCCCCATAAATATGTGCTTTGCCACACATGAGTAAACAAGTTGGAAGACTTCCTGTCTCACATAGTAAGACGCTTCAGACCCTGCTGGAGAACTAATGTAACTCCTTAGCTATCATTCATGTAAACCATTGTATGGTCATTACTTACAGAATGTAGGGCCTGTAGAGGTCAAGGTTTGTGATGGTAAAATTGTTGCATTGACCTATAGTGTGGTTAGACGTCACAGTGTCTGATTGCACACTGTCTTAGACATAGGTGTCAAAATGGTCATGCGTATTTTTCACAACATTACAGCAATATTACATTGGTGAAAATGTAATAACCACAACAACACAATGTTTTTGGCTTAAAATTTTAGTTACGTGGCTTTCTGGAGCCAAAATTACCAAACTAGTATAAATATGGCTTTCGACCAGAGCCAACAACTATATACTAACAAGACCTGTCACTACACATAAAGACGTACACACATATGACAGAAGCACAGAAGTACAGTCACATTTATAAAATTTCATATGTTGGGGAACGAGGAGTGGACCCATGTGTTGGATTTTGGTTGAGTAAAGGTCCCATGATAGACGTACGTTGCTCTGATACTGTGTCCTCATGTACATGATGGGGACATTGGTGTCCTTGTGTGTCAGGTCCTTGCCCTTGTAAAGTTTCTCTGAGTTCCCCATATAAGACATCAAATGCATCTTGAATTGGCCCAGCTGTTGGTAATGTTGGGGCATGATGATGTTGCTGACACTGGGTCCCTAGGTTTCTGTTGGACATATGGCGCACATCATTACAGCAAAGGGGCAAAGAAATCTAGACGCTGAAAATATATATATATATTGCCGTTTCCGTTTTGCAATGGAACCACTTGGGAGGGGGGGGGGCATTTGTTTTTTCCTGGTGATACTGGTCCCGACAACTTCGCCATCTCTTTGTCACGAGATCAACTGCATTGGTAAAATATGACAAAATGTAACTATTGAGAATCCAAAAAATAGTAAAAAACAACAATATGTTACATTGCACAATGATAACATTTACCAAGATTTATTTGGATGTCCCTCGAACTGCTGCCTTAAGAGGAGAAGAGCTGTTTTGTGATGTCGATCCAGGCTGACTGTTTGTTCCTCTGGTCTGTATAGCCAGCATCTCTTGGGTCCCACAATTCTGGCCTCTCATGGACCAGTTCAATCAACCTTTCTACATTGATGTTGTGGGCCATGGTCCTCGGATCTGCGGAGGTGTGCTCGGTACACTTGTCACAGCTAAGCACACAGCTACTTCCTGGTTCTGGCGTCCACACCACATTTACAGCATCCTTTCCTTCCTTGCAATTGCTGCAGCTGCCTAAAAAACACATAAGACTCAGATGGTCTGTGTGCTATCCATGTGCGGTCCATAATTCTGTCAGTCCCATAGACTTGCATTGCCGAGTCTCACGCGTGAATTGCATACTGTCGTAGCATGTTGCGATTTGTTTCTCGTCCATGAAGCAGATGAGAAAAAATGCCCGACACTCGCAAATGTGCTCTCGGACATTGAATAACATTGGTCCGACTACAATAAAATAAAATCACGCATTGCAGTCGTCCATGTTTCACACCAGTGTGTCCGTACCCTAACGGGAGTTGCATTTGAGTTCCTACGCATTTTTTGCACAGCAAAAACGTATAGAAACGCATCCAAAAATGCACCCATTAATTTCAATGGAAAACAAAATGAAAACGCATTTAAAAATACATATCATTTTCAGAAAATACAAAATACATGCGTTTTTGCAAACACAGCCCAAAACGCTGCTGGACACGTTTTGGGCTGCATTTGCAAAAGACATGCTTCTTGCGTTTTCTGAAAATGCAACGAATTTTTGGCACACATGCTGTCAAAAGCGCATTGCAACTAGGGATGGGCGAATCTACTCGTTACTACTCGGTACTCGCCGAGTAGTAAGGGATTCGCCCGACTCGTTACACTGCGAGTAATCTCAGGGATGACTCGCAGTCAGTAACGAGTCCGCAGGGAGCGAAGGAAGAGAGGGGGGAGAAATGCTCCTTACCTCTCTTCCGGCTTCTGCTATGTGCTGTGTGCTGGGCTCTGGGACTTGCTGGCTGCGGCAGCTCCAGGGTCCTAGAGCCCACCTACACAGAGATGTAGCAGAGCTGAAAAAGTTCTCAGCCTGCTCACTCCCTGTGCATAGATATGTATATGTATGCACAGGGTTGTGGCAGTGAAGATGTCGTTTTTGGACTACGTCGGACGGAAGAGGATTTTTGGAGTAAAGATGGAGTCCCTAATGGCTTTTTTGTTTTATTTTTAATAAAAATTTTTTCTCTGTGTTGTGTTTTTTTTTTATATTGAGTACTGGAAATTCATGGCGGTCATGTCTAATATTGGCGTGACCGCCATAAATTTCGTGCTTAGGGCCAGCTGATAATACAAAGCTGGCCCTAACCTCTTTATTACCCAGCGTGCCAATGCCACCAGGGCCGCTGGAAGAGCGGGGTTCAGCGCCAGAAGATGGCGCTTCAATGAATGCGCCATCTTCTGGGGCGGCTGCGGGCTGCAATTTGCAGCGGGGGGTGCCCAGAAAGCTTGGGCATCCCTGCGCTGCGGATTCCAGCCCCCAGCTGCTTAGCTGTACCTGGCTAGACATAGAAATTGCGCGGAGCCCCACGCATTTTTTTTTTTATTATTTCATGAAATTCATGAAATAATAAAAAAAAGGGCTCGCCTATATTCTTGTGTCCGGCCAGGTACAAATAGGCACCTGGGGGTTGGGGGCAGCTCGTCGCTGCCTGCTGGATCTGGCTGGTTACAAAAATACGGCGAAGCCCACGTAATTTTTTTTTTTGAAAAATCTATAAAACAATCCTAAAAAAGGATTGCATCTTTACTAACCCCTCGACCATGGTGGAGGGGTTAATAAAGATGCAGTCCCTTTTTTAGGATTGTTTTATGGATTTTTCAGAAAAATTTCACGTGGGCTTCGCCGTATTTCTGGAACCAGCCAGATCCAGCAGGCAGCGACGGGCTGCCCCCGACCCCCAGGTGCCTATTTGTACCTGGCCGGACACAAGAATATAGGCAAGCCCTTTTTTTTTATTTCATGAATTTCATGAAATAATAAAAAAAAAAATGCGTGGGGCTCCGCGCAATTTCTATGTCTAGCCAGGTACAGTAAGCAGCGGGGGGGGTGGAATCCGCAGCGCAGGGATGCCCAAGCTTTCTGGGCACCCCCCGCTGCAAATTGCAGCCCGCAGCCCCCCCAAAAAGATGGCGCGTTCATTGAAGCCCCACCCTCTGGCGCTAAACCCCCGCTTTTCCCGTGGCCCGGGTTTGGCAATGGCTCACTGGGAAAATTAAGGGGGTTAGGGCCAGTTTGTATTATCAGCTGGCCCAAAGCCCAAAATTTTATGGCGGTCACGCCAATATTAGACATGACCGCCATGAATTTCCAGTAACTTTTATAAAAAAAAAAAAACAGGGGGAAAATTTTTTATTAAAAATAAAACAAAAAACCCATTGGGGGACCCCATCTTTTTTTTAAAAAAATCCTTTCCGTCCGACGTAGTCCAAAACGCAATCTCAGCTTGCTACCCCCTGTCTGTGCTTAGAAGACAGGGATGTAGCAGGCTGGAACTGCCCCTAAACAGTCAGAGTTCAGCTCAGGGCATTTAGGACCTGAGTTTGAACTTGCTGTCAGCCAGGAAATCGCTCTGCTCCGGAAAATTTTCCCCAGCAGTGACGAAATTAATTTATTCATGCTCTTGTCACCCTTCGGGAATCTCCGGAAACGAAGCAGAGAAAAGTCGGGGAGTAGTCTGCGGCTGAGGCGGCAGCGGCGGCGGAGGCAGGGGTAAGTAGCCGGCCGGGCCCGGGGCACCCCCCCCCTTCCCCCCCCACCCCCCTGACCCCCCCTTCCCCCCCCCCCCCCTTTAACTTTTTTTTTTTTTTATTATTATTCTTTAAAAGCCAGCGGGTTTTTGTGCTGGGTTTAAAAGAATAACAGGGGGATTTGCAGGTTTTTCCCCTGCTGCCCGACCCCTTATAAGGTCCGGAGCAGAGGGAAACGTGCAATAAATCGCCTCCCCATTCATTTACATTGGACTCGCTGACTCGCAACGAGTAGCGAGTCCTGGGCTCAGATCGTTACAGTCTAGGAGTCCCAGTAATTTAGGAAATTTGCCCCCTCTCTAAATTTCAAACCCCAAAAAGGAAAAGAAATGAGATGTGAAAAGGCCCTAAGAAAAAGGTCTCCATTTTTTTTTTTTTCCTTCACTTACTGTGGGTGGTCCCGTTTTGGGAGCCAATTAGCACCCATAAAGCAAAAAATTTCAAATTTTTGCCCCCAAGGGCTTGTGTCATGGACGGGTTTTGTCACTTGTCCTTGGATATAAGAAACGGC
>JARQOC010000004.1:205542194-205575732 GCA_033576535.1 Allobates femoralis | reverse complement strand
AAAAAATTTTCCTTGTGTTGTGTTTTTTTTAAAACAATTTAATAGAAATTCATGGCGGTCATGTCTAATATTGGCGTGACCGCCATAAATTTCGGGCTTAGGGCCAGCTGATAATACAAAGCTGGCCCTAACCTCTTTATTACCCAGCGTGCCATCGCTACCAGGGCCGCTGGAAGAGCGGGGTTCAGCGCCAGAGGATGGCGCTTCAATGAACGCGCCATCTTCTGGGGCGGCTGCGGGCTGCAATTTGCAGCTGGGGGTGCCCAGAAAGCTTGGGCATCCCTGCGCTGCGGATTCCAGCCCCCAGCTGCTTAGCTGTACCTGGCTAGACATAGAAATTGCGCGGAGCCCCACGCATTTTTTTTTAATTATTTCATGAAATTCTGAGATTCTGACTCTGAGACTCTGACTCTGAGACTCTGACTCTGAAATTCATGAAATAATAATAAAAAAAAAAATGCATGGGGCTCCGCGCAATTTCTATGTCTAGCCAGGTACAGCTAAGCAGCTGGGGGCTGGAATCCGCAGCGCAGGGATGCCCAAGCTTTCTGGGCACCCCCCGCTGCAAATTGCAGCCCGCAGCCGCCCCAGAAGATGGCGCGTTCATTGAAGCGCCATCCTCTGGCACTGAACCCCGCTCTTCCAGCGGCCCTGGTAGCGGTGGCACGCTGGGTAATAAAGAGGTTAGGGCCAGCTTTGTATTATCAGCTGGCCCTAAGCCCGAAATTTATGGCGGTCACGCCAATATTAGACATGACCGCCATGAATTTCTATTAAATTGTTTTAAAAAAAACACAACACAAGGAAAATTTTTTATTAGAAATAAAAAAAAAAGCCATTAGGGACTCCATCTTTAATTAAAAAAATCCTCTTCCGTCCGACGCAGTCCAAAACGCGATGTCCTCTCTGCTACATCCCCTGTGCATAAATATAGATGTCTATGCACAGGGAATAAGCAGACTGAGAACAATCTCAGCTCTGCTACATCATCTCTGTGCACAGACATTCATGTCTGTACACAGGGAATGAGCAGACTGAGAACAATCTCAGCACTGCTACATCATCTCTGTGCACAGACATTCATGTCTGTACACAGGGAATGAGCAGACTGAGAACAATCTCAGCACTGCTACATCATCTCTGTGCACAGACATTCATGTCTGTACACAGGGAATGAGCAGACTGAGAACAATCTCAGCACTGCTACATAATGTCTGTGAGCAGGCGGGCTCTAGGACCCTGGAGCTGCACAGAGAAGACAGCTGGACTCGGCTCGCAAAGAAACAGCAGTTATCTGCGAGTTTCCCTGCTATCACTGGCACAGTAGCCGAGTCTAATGCAAACAATGGCAATCCTAGTTTTGTCAGCGTTTCTGACAAAACTAGGATTGATATTGATTTGCATTGGACTCGTGCGAGTAATCACTGGGAAACTCGCAGAGTACCGAGTCCTGCGAGTCCCTTACTACTCGCCGAGTAACGAGTCCTAGCGAGTAGATTCGCCCATCCCTACCCATAATCTGTATGTTTTAGGGAAATATTTAATATAATTTGTCTTTTAAATTTGAACATAAACTTAGATGAAACCCTCTTCTCATTTATTCTTATTAAAATAATTTTTCTCTGCAGTCAAACATTATCGAATCCTAAAAAAATTAGGGTTGTTAAAATACTTGAATATTTTCTACTTTAGATGAGAGACATAGGAAATCCCATTGAACTCATTAACTCCGTTACATTTTACACTTCAATTAAATGATGTGTTATAGAAAAGGTCAATGACTTGATATATTAATTCCTTTCCCTCTCTCATAATTGTAATGTGATTATTAAACTTTTTAATCTACAGAATATATCCCTTCGTGCATCTGTATCAAGGCATACATTAGTCTAATCAGACATTTCTCTACTAGGTCATAATATAGATTGGTGATTTAGAAATACCTACATAACACTGTCACTGCAGTGCATAAACAATAATTCTGAATAGCGGTGGATCCTGGCTTCAGAAGTTTTGCACAGATGTGGCCTTTCTCTCCTTTTCTCTTGGCCCAATCTAGCCTTAGATTTATAGAGTGAAATTACCATCCTTTATAAAAAGAATGTTTGTGATCTGCCCCAGGGCTGTGGGGCATTTAGTTCATGGGAGATGTCACTGGGGCCTGTTGCCCGGTCCCAGGACCCTTGTGGTTGCTTAAAAAAGGGGAGAAAACAGTCAATAAAAATAAAAGTGTTTTGTGACGCCACCTACAGTTCTAGCAATTTACCAGCTCTGCGGGACAGACCTCCGGGGTGATAGTGGAGCAGCAAGATGGTTAGGCTCCCTGTAGGTGGAGCAGGATCCCCGGGGCAGTTGTGAATGTTATAGTCAAGGGATAGTCTATGATGGGAGCAGGATCAGGGACCCCAATAACAGTCACACACAGGGTTGTTGTTTCCATACCTTTAATGATATCAATGTGCAAGTTTAAGTCCAGGGTAGCGTCCAGGTGGTCTGGAAGCAGTTCAGGATCTCCACACCCAATGAGTTATGAAGCCTCCCTGTTGTGCTGTGGTTGCTATGGTCCTAGGCTTCCTGTAGTTAGGCCCTGACCCTCTCCTGCTTTCCTCACCTGTATGACAGGCAGCGTGAACCCTGCTTGCAGGTACCGCTGTTTCAGCTGCGGTCCCCGGCTCTATATGCGGCTGTGCCTCCAGGTACTGCTACGGCTAGGAAACTTGGGTCCTCCCTGGACCTCCAGTCTTTACTGCTGGGCTATTAGATCCCTCACAGTGTCGGACTCCGGTGTCCGGGTTGTCAATGCTGCTCCTCTGGGGCAAACCAGAATGGTTCCCCTCCCCTGGCTAACTCACCTTGCCTCCGACCCTCACTCTTGGGTCCCTCATACTGGTCAGTCTCTCTCACTGGCACGGGCCTATCGCGACTCCGTTTGCCAGGGTGTCTTCCTCAGTACTGCTCTGTACTGAACTGCCTAACTCCGCCCCCAGGCCCGAATTTATAGGGGACCTTGCCTGAACTCAGCAAGTAGAGTTCCCCCTTTAGGTCTGGAGTGGAAGGTGTTGTGCATGAGCTTACCTGATGTTGAAATCCCTCCCTGCTCCAGGTGTTCTTGTGGCAACTGAACTGTGGGGCGCCACATTTGTAACATGCACTCATGAAATGTCTGTGCTGTATGATATTAGGTGTGGCTATATACCACACAAGGTGCTGCTAATAAGTCTTTTGTTTTGTGTTCTTTTCTTGTTTCTATAGTAATGAATGTTAGAAAGCCTTATGTGTCTAATATATGTATTTTGTGTTTGTAGCTTAAGGCAACATGGTCATGAGTAGCAGTGAATATATACAGTATGTTGTGAAAGTATTTGGCCCCAGAATCTCTGTTGTATGCATCCCTGAGGGAGAGATCAGGAGGATCTCGAAAAGCGTAAGAATAAAGATCCACTATTTAAAGCACAGAGGAAGTCTTGCTATTGAACAATAGTGCGGATCAGAAACTTTCTGTCCATTTTTGGACATTCCTGGTTTTGGCTTACAAATCTTGAGGTAAAATACTGACCAAATACTCAACGTGTGCACGTGGCTATAAAAGCTGCTTGAGGCCACGTGTACGTTGAGTATTTAGTGAGTATTTGATGAACTCTTTACCCACTCCTGGTTTTGGTTTACAAATATTGAGGTAAAAAAATTCACCAAATACCCAACATGTGTGCACATGACTTAAAAAGCTCCTTTCCCATCAGACATTGCAAACATTGTTCGGGCAATCTGTGGATTTACAGTTGTCAGATCCTTGATGATTGGATATTTTAGGCATATCCTAATAATGTGCCTCTAAGTCTAAAGTGAGATTATCCTTTTAATGGTTGATTGACATATATTAATATAACTCACTTCTATAGAAAAACATGTTGACTATTATGAAATTATAGCAATTGTTGCCTAAAGTGTATATTAACAAAATATAATAATTTAAAAAACAATCCCGATAATAAAGCATATTGTTGTAAGACATAAATACAGCACATGCACGTGATGAATGACCTATTATGTATTAGTAAATAGAAGGAGTCATATGTTAAAGCCATGCATTCACTTCATCCAAGGAGAGGCTTTCTTCTCCAAGGTCGTACAAAATGAAGCGCTAAGCCTTTCCTTCACGCTAAAAGAAAAAGACAAAAAAACACATTTAATGTAATTTTCAAAACCTCCACTACAGAAACCATTCAGTCAGTTTGATTGTAATGCTACTCACAAAGTCTCTAAGGTATTATGGAAGCTAAAGTGTAATGTGTTTGAGCACTGATGCCAAAACAGTCTTTGATGTGTCAGTTATAAGGTTTTACTGTACAAAGACCTCTATACAGTTCTTAGAGACCCAGTGAAGGTCGGTGCCATCTGAAACTAAATATGGTCTAAGATCAAAACTACATATCAATAAATCAGTTATATATATTATGAATGTATATATTATATCTAGCTCTCTATATAGCTATCTACTACCTCACTAGAATAAACAGCAGAAAATATTTTAGAATAAGTCTATTTTTCCACTCTGAAATCACACTAAATTCAATTTTCAAACATCAAGACAAATTAACTAAAACTAATTTTAGGCTAGGGTCACACTTGCGTTTGCAATCCTGTTACTGGATCCAGTTTTTCATCCTGAAAACCTGATCAGGTACCTGACCCATAGACTCCAATGTTAAAAATAGTTTGCCAAAGGTTAGGGTCACATTTTGAATAGTAATTGCGTTCACCGCATCCAGATCCGGATGCGGAGAATGCAATTTGCTTCACACACAATGTGTGGATGAAGCCGCAATGCGGTAACCGGATTGCTCTGGATGTGTAATCCGGAGCAATGCTGCTACCATACAGTTTGTTCATGCCTGCTGACGCAGGGATGAGCAGACTGTTATCAGTGTTAAAAAAGATTAAATATTAACAATGATTGTGGGCAACATGTCTCTAGGGGGTGCCCACCCCCCCCTAGAGACATGCTGGCCACTCAGGACGGCATGTCATGTGTTAATATTCCCTGAACAGTAAGCCGGCTATTGCCGGCTCTGTACAATTTTCTCTATGAAGCTGCGGCTCCCCTGTCAGCTGCGCACATACTATACGTAATGTACGTATAGTATGTGCCGCTGTCCGAGGTAATGTAGGCATTTACAGTAGATCTATGGGGAGCGCACCACCACAGATCTACTGTAAATGCCTACAGTACCTCGGACAGCGGCACATACTATACGTATATTACGTATAGTATGTGGCAGCTGACAGGGGAGCCGCGGCTTCATAGAGAAAATTGTAGATGACCGACAATAGCCGGCTAACTGTACAGGAGTTATTAACACATGACATGCCGTCCTGAGTGGGCAGCATGTCTCTAGGGGGGTGGGCACCCCTAGAGATATGCTGCCCACAAATATTATTAATATTTAATCTTTTTTAACAGTCATAACAGTTTGCTCATCCCTGCTGCCGCAAACTATATGGTAACCGCATTGCTCAGGATTACACATTCTGAGCAATGCGGTTACTGCATTGCAGGTCAGAAAAGCGCTGCAAAAACTGCAGCCTGCATTATTTTTCATGCAAGCTGCAGATCCGCTTGTAAAGCAATCCGGTTATCATAATGGGCTCCTATGAGGAGCGTTTCCTGCTCCGGTTTTGAGCTTTTTGAAAGCTCAAAACCGGATCAGGATTTTAAAAAATAAGTGCAGGTGTGACCCTAGCCAAAGTGCTATCTGTCTACTGGATCCATTTTTTGAGAAGTCAAGTTTTAATAGGATCTGCAACATTTTTGGGCTTTTTAGCAAAACCTGATCAGGATACCCCTTCAGGACACAGCCTATTTTGACCCTAAAGACCTTGGCCTTTTTTGCAATTCTGACCAGTGTCCCTTTATGAGGTTATAACTCAGGAATGCTTCAACCGATCCTAGCGATTCTGAAATGATTTTTCGTGACATATTGGGCTTCATGCTAGTATTAAATTTAAGCCGATAATTTTTGCGTTTATTTGTGAAAAAATCAAAAATATGGCAAAAATTTTGAAAATTTCACAATTTTCACATTTTTAATTTTTTTTTCTGATAAACAAGAGAGATATGTGACAGAAAAAAGTTATTAAATAATATTTCCCACATGTCTACTTCACATCAGCACAATTTTGGAAAAAATTTTTTTTTTGTTAGGACGTTATAAGGGTTCAAAGTCCATGAGCAATTTTTCATTTTTCAACCAAAATTTACAAAACCATTTTTTTAGTGACCACATCACATTTGAAGTCCTTTTGAGGGGTGTACATGACAGAAAACACCCAAAAGTGACACTATTCCAAAAACTGCACCCCTCAAGCTACTCAAAACTACATTCAAGAAGATTATTAACCCTTTAGGTGCTTCACAGGAACTAAGGCAAAGTGGAAACAAAAAATGGATATTTTAATTTTTTTATCAAAAATGTTCTTTTAGCCTCAATTCTTTCATTTTCACATGGGCAACAGGATAAAATGGATCTTAAAATGTGTTGTGCAAATTCTCCCGAGTACATCGATACCTCATATGTGGTCATAAACCACTGTTTGGGCGCACGGCAGGGCTCAGAAGTGAAGGAGCGCAATTTGAATTTTGGAGCTAATTTTACATTCAAAAAGTGAAATTGCGCTCCTTCCCTTCTGACCCCTGCCGTGCGCCCAGACAGTGGTTTATGACCACATATGAGGTATCGGTGTACTCAGGAGAAATTGCCCAACAAATTTTAGGATGAATTTTATGCTGTTGCCATGTGAAAACGAAAAAATTTAGGCTAAAACAAAATTTTTGTGAAAAAAAAAGTAAAGTACTATTTCATTTTCACAGATCAATTTGTAAAGCACCTGGGGGTTCAATATGCTCACTACCCATCTAGATATGTTCCCTGGGGGGTCTAATTTCCAAAATGGGGTCACTTGTGGGGGAGGTCCAATGTTTAGGCACACAGGGGCTCTCCAAACGCGACATGGTGTCCGCTAACAATTTGAATAAAAATCAGCTCAAATTGTTAGCTGTAACCATGTTGTGTTTAGTGAGCCCCTGTGTGCCTAAACATTGGGGCTCCCCCACAAGTGACCCCATTTTGGAAACTAGACCCCCAAGGAATGTATCTAGATGCATAGTGAGCACTTTGAACCCCCAGGTGCTTCACAAATTCATCCATAAAAATGAAAAAGCACTTTTTTTCCACAAAAATTTTCCTTTTTCATTATTATGGATCAATTTGTGAAGCACTTGGGGGTTGAAAGTGCTCACTATGCATCTAGATACGTTACTTTGGGGGTCTAGTTTCCAAAATGGGATCACTTGTGGGGGAGCTCCAATGTGGAGACGCACAGGGGCTCTCCAAACGCGACATGGTGTCCGCTAACAATATGAATGCAAAATGAGCTCAAATTGTTAGCGGACACCATGTTGCATTTGGTGAGCCCCTGTGTGCCTAAACATTGGAGCTCCCCCACAAGTGACCCCATTTTGGAAACTAGACCCCCCAGGGAACGTATCTAGATGCATAGTGAGCACTTTGAAGCCCTAGGTGCTTCACAAATTCATCCATAAAAATTAAAAAGCACTTTCTTTTCCACAAAATATTTCTTTCTTCATTATTACGGACCAATTTGTGAAGCACCTGGGGTTCAAAGTGCTCACTATGCAGCTACATATGTTCCCTGGGGGGTCTAGTTTCCAAAATGGGGTCACTTGTTGGGGAGCTCCAATGTGCGTCTCCACATAGGAGCTCCTCCACAAGTGACCCCATTTTGGAAACTAGACCCCCAAAGGAACGTATCTAGATGCATAGTGAGCACTTTCAACCCCCAGGTGCTTCACAAATTAATCTGTAAAAATGAAAAAGTATTTTTTTTCCGCAAAAATCTTTTTTTTTCCCATTAATTTGTGAAGCACCTGGGGGTTCAATATGCTCCCTACCCATCTAGATATGTTCCCTGGGGGGTCTAGTTTCCAAAATGGGGTCACTTGTGGGGGAGCTCCAATGTGCACAACTTGGCAGCTACGGACTGCCAGCAACCCCCAGCTGCCTCGCTGTACCTGGCTGGTAACCAAAAATACAGCGAAGCCCATTTTTTTTTTTTCTAGGACTAATTCTAGAAAAAAAAATGGCATGGGGCTCCACCATATTTTTGGTCCAGCCAGGTACAACTTGGCAGCTACGGACTGCCAGCAACCCCCAGCTGCCTCGTCATACCTGGCTGGAACCAAAAATACAGCAAAGCCTATTTTTTTTTTATTTCTAGAATTATTTCTAGAAAAAAATGGCATAGGGCTCCGCCATATTTTTGGTCCAGCCAGGTACAACTTGGCAGCTACGGACTGCCACCCACCCCCAGCTGCCTCGTCATACCTGGCTGGAACCAAAAATACAGCAAAGCCCATTTTTTTTTTAATTTGTAGAACTAATTCTAGAAAAAAAATTACGTGGGGCTCCGACATATTTTTGGTCCAGTCAGGTACAACTAGGCAGCTGGGGACTGGAATCCTCAGCATAGAGAGGCCCAAGCGTTCTGGGCCCCCCATGCTGCGAATTGCAGCCCGCAGCCGCCCCAAAAATTGGTGCATTCATTGAAGTGCCATTTTCTGGCGCTGTACCCACGCTCTTCCAGTTGCCCTGGTGCCGGTGGCTAACTGGGTAATAAAGGGGTTAATGCCAGCTTTTTATTGGCAGCTGGCACTAAGCCCGAGATTCATAATATAGGGCCAATGTTAGACCCGCCATTAGGAATCTCTAGTATGGTAAATAGTCAATGAATACACACAGAGAAAAATCTTTTCATTTGAAAAAAAAACAGACACAATTCGGACTCCATCTTTATTATAAAAGGATCCGACGTAGTCCACAACGAAGGTCCCACGACGCTCGATCGCTCCGACGTAGTCCATAACGAAGGTCCCACGACGTTCAATTGTCTCCGACGTAGTCCACACCGAAGGTCCCACGACGCTCGATCGCCTTTGCTTTCAGATCGCTACTCTGGAGCCCGATCCGCCAGCATGGTGATTGAGCTGCAGAAAGTGATCTGAGACCCCAGGCGCAGTGACCCACTATGTGCATCACTGCGTCTGGGCTGCCAGATCCAGCTGAGGATCCAGCTGTAGAAATTGATCTGACAGATCCAGCACAGTGATCCACAGTGATCACATAATGGTCACTGTGGATCACTGTGCTGGATCTGTCAGATCACTTTCTACAGCTGGATCCTCAGGATCCAGCTGTAGAAAGTGATCTGACAGATCCAGCACAGTGATCCACAGTGATCACATAATGGTCACTGTGGATCACTGTGCTGGATCTGTCAGATCACTTTCTACAGCTGGATCCTCAGGATCTAGCTGTAGAAAGTGATCTGGCAGCTCCAGCACAGAGCTGTCAGATCCCGGAGGCAGCGCAGAAGAGGAGGAGGAGCGGGACGCAGCTCTGACAGAGCGGGCCGCTGGAGGGGTGAGTGGGAGAGGCGATCACCGCTCCGGTGATCGGGGGGAGCAGGAAGGGGGAAGAGGGGGCCTGACAGGGGATGGGGGGCTGACAGGAGATGGGGCACTTAGGAGGAAGCGGGGGCAGTCAGGAGGAGCAGGGCGGCAGGAAGAGGAAGCGGGCGCAGGGACAGGAAGCGGGCGGCAGGGACAGGAAGCTGGGAGGAAAAGAAAGATGAAGAGGGGGCAGGAAAGAGAGGTGGGGACAGGGGGCAGTTAGAGGATGACAGGGGAGAAGATTGGAGGGTAGGGATAGCAGCGGCAGGCAGGGAAGCATTACAGGTGCGGTGATTTTCACTTTCACTTTTGAGTGCCAATCACCGTGCCTGTAGCCGGGGGGGTCGGGGCGGGGGCAAATCGACCCCCCTGGGGTGTTGTACAACTCCCCATGTACCTGCAGGCCGAGTGACAGGTCAGTGACACCCTCACTCGGCCTGCAGGAGCCCGATCATTCCATGGCCCACCCCTGGGCCATGGGTCGGGAATGAACTGTTTTTCATGGCCCAAACGGTGGGCCAAGGGTCGTGAAGGGGTTAAAATGGGACCCTATGGGAACCTGATTCACTACCTGATGGTACATACAAAGAACAATACCTATTTACCATGGAAACCAGGTATAAAGATGGTTAAAAATTTGATTTGTAATTGAATTTATTGGTATGTTCACACTTTGCATTTTTACAGCAGTTTGTTTTGTACCGAAAACAAGAAGTGGTTACATGTAAAATGCTGTGTTCATAATGCATGTTTTGGGGCATTTCTACGTGTCTTTATCCTTTGCATGATTCTTGCGATTTACCTAGATGACATTATTATGTTGATTTACTGAATATTTTCAAAAGTATTATGCATTTGCTAAAAAATAGTGTAAAAAAGAAAAAAACAGTGTGTGAGTGGGATTTCAGAAATCTCATTGATTAGTAATGTAAAGCACTGCATATCTTACGCACCAATTATGCTGCAAAATCATCATGTAGGAACATACCCTGAACTGTGATATTATTTTACAGTTTTGAAATTGACTCTTTGTGTACAAAACGATCACTATATATGTTTTCAGATTAAAAAGGCAATATGGTACATTATATCTATGGTTCAAAACAAAAGAATGCTCAATGCAAACTAACTTTACAAAAGGGGCACTCCAGGAACATAAAATATTCTTAGACTGTCCCTGCCCTAATAAATTGTAAAGATGAAATCTATAGTGCTGTTCCTTTACCTGTAAGTCATTGTGATGCTGGAACTGCTCTTTCTGCTCCTCCTTCCTTCTCGAACTTTACTAAACACATCTGGAGACTATACTAAGGTGCTCTAAACATCTTTTATTTATTTATTTATTTTACTCACCAAAGAGCTATCAAAAGCCATGACACTAACTGATATGAATCAGTAATTGGAAAGCCATTCAGTGAAAGAAAATATCAGCTGGATACACGAATAATATATAAAAAGGTGTCTTAATACCAAGGTGCACACAAAAGACATCTCATGATAGGTAAAATCAGTGAGCTGTCTCAAGGGCTTTGCAATCTTATTGTTGCAAAACATACTGATGGCATTGGTTATAGAAGAATTTCTAAACTATTGAATGTTTCAGTTAGGCCCCTTTCAGACTGGCGTTTTTGTCCGGATCTGGCGAATCTGGACAAAAGAACTCATCTGCCGAGGGTCTTGCCTAACGGCCGCAGTTGCAGCACGCTTGCGGAAAGCCCCATACATTGTGTATGGGGCTTGCGGTAATGTGCGGCAGGTGCGCCAAGTGCGGTTGCGGCAGATGCGGCTGCAAAAAAAACACGGCCAGCAGTGGCACCTGCAACTGCCGGAACCGCACTTGTCGCACCTGCCGCACACTTACCGCAAGCCCCATAGACAATGCATGGGGCTTGTCGCAAGTGTGACCCAAGTGCGGCTGTTAGGTGGCAGATGTGGTAAATCTGCCGCATCTGCCGCATTTCGGTGAAAACGTGAATGTGAAAGAGCCCTTAGACTATTAAGGTCACATTTCAAAAGTTGAAAGAAAATAATTTCACTATAAACCAGCCATGACGAGGTGCTCCCTGCAAGATTTCAGACACAAGATTTAGAAGAATTATCAACAGTTTTCCAAGAACCAAGGCCTACCTGTGGAAAGCTACAGAAAGACTTGAAAACAACAAGAACAATTGTTTCAAGCAAGACAATAAGTAATACAATCAACCTCCATGGCCTGCATGCACACTAGACTCTATTTCTGGAAAAAAACATGTTCAAGTGCATTTATAGTTCAATAGGATTTAGACAAACCTGTGAAATATTGAGGGAATATAGTTTAGTCATATGAGGCCAAAATTGAGCTCTTTGAATACCATAATACACACAATGTTTGGAGGTATGAGGGCACTGTATATACCCTAAAAACATCACACCTACAGTGAAGTTTGGAGGTGGGAACATCATGGTGTGGGACTATTTTTAAGCATATGGCACTGGCAAACTTCATATAACTGAAGAAAGAAGGAATGGACAAATATGTGGGGACATTCTTGAAAAATCTCCTGCTATGTACCAGGATAATGAAGATCACATGAGGGTGGACATTTCAGCAAGACAATGATCCCAAACACAAACCAGATAAACTTCCAATTGGTTTTAGAGAAAGTAATTAAAGCTGCTAGAATTGCCAGGACAATTATCTGACCTAAATTCATTACAAGTTTAATGGAAGGAGTGAAAGCTCAGAGTTCATAAAATGAGCCCACAGAACCTTCAGAATTTCAAGAGTGTGTGCAATAATAAGCAATGGATGCGACCAGTTTCTCCATACAGGGGGCATCTTGAAGTGGTCATCACCAACAATGGCTTTTCTACAAAGTATTAACTAAATTTCAGTAAGAATGTTCAATCCTTTTTCCCTGTGTAATTTCTCATCATTATACATAACTAAATTTATGGACATCTCTGGTTCAATTTTTTGCCTGTGTGGATTGAATGGGTTGTTACCAACATCTGGTGAGACATGTATGTCAATTATACCTTTTAGAAATATATTCACTTAGAACACTGGTGATTTGTTCAAAACTCATGTCACCCGCTATATAGACAGTAGATTGTCTATTATGTGTATAAATTAGTTGCAAGTGCATAGAATGATGTTGTGTATGCTACACATAAATGTATAGGTCCTGGATAAGCAACATTAATATGAAAAATTGGCAAGGACCAGCAGTGCATGCACTATCATTATTGTAATGGACGTCTGTTAGAAATTAACCCTGAAATAAATTTTTGCAATGGTCAATGAAAAGCTAGTAACCTTGGAGTTCAAGAAGCATCAATGCATGAAAACTATTTGATTGCACCTGAACTCTAATCAGTCACGGTGCACATGTTCATTGATTTGATTTGCAACTTTTTCAAGACGGAGTATACTTCAGACATACGTTAAAGAGCATTTTCTTTTTTTTTTAAATAATTATATGGAAAGTAAGGCAATGTTACTACAGTCTGTAGCTCTGGTCATATAGGCTATGTAATACATTTAGCCATTATGCTGCTACCTCTGCTGTCGCGCACCTCCACACTTGTTCAGTAAATAGTGCTGACAGTGAAGGAGGTGGAAATAACATAATTATTAACCGATGCTCTTGACACTCTGCACATAGTAATGAAACCAAAGAATATGAGTCTGCACACATTGGAAGCAGCAGTGTGAACTGCGACCAATCCCCACCAAAAACATGAAAAAAACGAATGCAAAAACCGTATAAATGTCACACAAAAGGCGCTCTACTGTAAAAAATATAAATAGCCAGTGCCGTGACAAAAAACAGGGCCTTTTGGTTTATACGTTTTTGCAAAAAAACGTACAGTAAGCTGCCTCACCAACTTCACGGGGGGCCCTGGTAGAGACAGTCCTAACTCTGTCCCTAGATGCTAAGTTAAAAACCTGCCTGTGTGTACATACATCTGGGCAGGACGCGGGACAGCACAGGAAAATCTCCCCTTGTAAGGCTGTGTGGCTGGCAGCTCTGTGTGCAGACTTCATAGGGGAGTGGCAGGTGCCTCCAATCTCTGCTGGACCAGCAGGGGTGAACATGAAACCAAAGAATATGAGTCTGCACACATTGGAAGCAGCAGTGTGAACTGCGACCAATCCCCACCAAAAACATGAAAAACCAATGCAAAAACCGTATAAGTGTCATACAAAAGGTGCTCTGCTGTAAAAAATATAAATAGCCAGTGCCGTGACAAAAAACAGACAAAAAGGGGGGAGGGGGTGGGAGCGCATGTGAAGAATGTTTTTGAAGTGGATTTAAGCCAAGGGCTGTGTGGCCACTCACCAGAGGTGGTTGTGCAACCCTGCACAACTGCGGTCTTACGCCTGTGAATCCACCTCCGCTTGGAGGTTTAGTGGAGGCCCCGAAATTTGCTCCGGGAGCTCCAGCTGCTGCCGCGGTCACGTGACCGGATTGATGTCACCACAGGTCCTTCAATGGTGACCGTGTTGTATTGCTAGGTCATGGAGCTCAGGATCTAGGATTAATGGTATCTCTTGTCCAGAGCTGCTCTTGCCAGGTGTGCACAAGTGCAAGAAGCTGAGAGTAAAAAAATCTCTGGTCTGTGGAGCGCTAGGACTGGAGATAAAATGGCACTAGGGTTATTTTTAGAAAATTATTTCTTTATTAACCTCTTACAGGCCACTACGCGTTTCTGTAGCAAAGCGCTGCCTCCATCACAGATATAGGCATGTCATCCCCCTCTAAAATCCGTTTTTACTCCAGTATTTGTAAGGCATCATGCAGACGATGAGTATTTGGTGAGTTTTACTTCAGTATCTGTAAGGCCATGTTCAGACGAGGAGCACTTGGTGAGTTTTACTTCAGTATCTGTAAGGCCATGTTCAGACAAGGAGAACTTGGTGAGTTTTACTTCAGTATCTGTAAGGCTACGTTCAGACGAGGAGACCTTGGTGAGTTTTACTTCAGTATCTGTAAGGCCATGTTCAGACGAGGAGAACTTGGTGAGTTTTACTTCAGTGTCTGTAAGGCCACGTTCAGACGAGGAGAACTTGGTGAGTTTTACTTCAGTATCTGTAAGGCCATGTTCAGACAAGGAGTATTTGGTGATGGTTTTCCTCACTATATGTAAGGCCACGTTCAGACGAGGAGTACTTGGTGAGTTTTACTTCACTATCTGTAAAGCTACGTTCAGACGAGGGGAACTTCGTGAATTTTACTTCAGTATCTGTAAGGCCATGTTCAGATGAGGAGAACTTGGTGAGTTTTACTTCAGTATCTGTAAGGTCATATTCAGACGAGGAGAACTTGGTGAGTTTTACTTCACTATCTGTAAGGCCATGTTCAGACGATGAGTATTTGGTGAGTTTTACTTAAGTATCTGTAAGGCCTTGTGCAGGCGATGAGTATTTGGTGCGGTTTTTACCGCAGTATCTGGAAGGCCTCGTGCAAGCAATGAGTATTTCGTGTTTTTTACCTCAGCATCTGGAAGGCCTTGTGCACACGCTGAGCATTGTGTCACATTTAGGGGACTACAACAAGAGTCTCTATTTTTTCCAAAAAATTGGGCACAGACACCACTTCAGTGGCATCAATTGCCCCGCAGTTGCAAGCTTAAAATGGTTGGTGAGGTGACTTTCATGCAGCACATTCCAAAATCCACAAGCCTTTAGTCTCCCCATTTTATCTGTAAGATCTGTAAGATTTGTAACCAAAATTTAACTAGAGGCCAAAAAATCTATACTTTGAGTAGTTCATGCATGAACCGTCACATGTATATGAAGCAAAAGCCGCAGTGGGAAGCTCACTGTGCTACAATGCAGCCTAGCAGGCCAGGCCAACCACCGACTGGCCCATCAAGTGCATCCGCTGCCTCTTCATCCTTTGTGACTGTGGGGACAGCAGTCACACATGCTTTTGGACGCAAACCTTCCTCCTTTACCCGCAACAGCCAGTATGATTAGAAGGTCGTCAGTTCTTTTGGAAGTGGAAACACCTGCTGGAGTTGAGCGCTGTCAGACATCAAGAGCACCACCTTTGGATGAAGGCAACATAATATGTCCACCTGCACCTTCCTCACAGACCAACAGTTTGCCGGGGACACCCTACTCAACCGTGTCTCAGCACAGCAACCAGCCCTCGGTCCCTCAGATGTGGACAAGTAATAGACCATTTCCTCCTAGTCATGACAAAGCTAAGAGGTTGAATTTCACCATCTGCAAGCTGTTGGCTACAGAAATGCTCCCTCTCCACCTGTTGTACACAGAGGATTTTTGAGACCTTCTGTCCGTCGCAGTGCCCCAGTACCAGATGCACATTCGCCACTACTTCTCAAGAAAGCTGTGCCTGCGCTACACCGGCATGTCGCACACAAAATCACTGCTTCCTTAAGAAACTGTGTGTGACAGGGTGCTTTTCACCACAGACACTTGGACCAGTAAGCATGGACAGGGGCGTTAAATGGCGGTGACTGTGCACTGGGTAACTATGTAGACAGCAGGAGAAGGGGCTGCTGCCCAAGTCTTGCCATCCCCACAAGTTGTGCATCAATCCCCTGTATGTATAAGTTCCTCCACTCCTTCTGCCTCCTCAACCCCGTCTCGGTCCTGCACCTGCACCCAAAGCCTGCCTAGTAATGCCACCCGCGTTCTAACTGCGCACAAGGAATCCTGCACACCTCCTTACTATGATGGCAGCAGGGCTCAACGGCATCAGGCGGTCTTTACCTTGAAATGTCTGGGAAATATGAGTCTCACAGCTGAGGATTTGTGGTCAGCTGTGGAGACCGAATTTCATCAATGCTTGTTTCCACTGAACCTGCAGCCAGGGAAGGCTGTGTGCACCAATGCTGCAATGCTGGGTGCAGCCCTCCACCGGGGCAATGTGGCACACGTGCCTTGCATAGCTCACGTCTTAAACCTGGTTGTCCAGCCAATTTTTGCACACAATCCGGGCCTAGATGGTCTTAAGCAGAGGACACGGTCGCTGTGTGCTCACTTCCGCCATTCGCATCTCGCAGCTCAATGCCTTGCATCTCTACAGAAGTCGTTCGGTCTGCCAGTTCACTGGCTGAAATGCGATGTGCCGACACGATGGAATTCAACTCTACACAGGTTGCAGCAACTGTGGCAGCACCGACGAGCCCTTGTGTAATAAGTCATGACGTATAATCTGGGCCTACGAGATCCAGAGATGGGGCAAATCACACAGTTGGAGTGGTCTGAAATGAATGACCTATGCACCATTCTGTACAGCACTGAAATGTCGACGAAGATGTTTAGTGATGATTATGCCATTATCAGCATGACTATTCCCGTCATTTACATGCTGGAGCTCACTTTAAACAGTATTCAGAGTCAGGTGGTGGCACTAGAGGAGGGGGAGGATGTACAGGAGGAGTCGTATGCGGAGGGGCTCACAAGATCTCCAAGGTGCAGTTCACAGTTTATGAATGAGGGTCTACATTATGCTTGCTCAGACCCTTCTTTATCTGGGCCTGGATCTGACTCCAAAAGCTTCTGGGCTTCAGTGCAGATAATTTCCTCATCTTGACTCACAAAAGCTTTGGAGCAGACCTCTGATTCCCAGGCTATAGTATGAGAGAAGTGCGATGCATACTCAACCATCTGTCTTACCCCATACTCAGATGGGTGGCTGGAGACTTGGGAGCTGTGCGGAAGCAAGTGGGATTGGGGTGACGTGACACCTCTGAGGACTGGTGTATTTGTGATGTAGAAGTTGAGGTGGAGGAGAGCCCACTTGCTGAAGCGCTTGCTATCCATTCAAGCGCCTGCTCTTTTTGTGCCTCATCAGAATTGGTATCGATCGTCGTCTGAGTCATGTCCGTACGTAAGAGATCATATCAGAATCTCCACGGAAAGAAGTAGACATCTTACTTTGGCTGGAAGATTGCCTTTCTTCAGTAGATGTTAATGTAGATTTAGCATCTACCCCACGGACACAAACTTTTTTTCCCTTTCTACCACGTCTACTCCCATTCCCACAAGCAGCAGGCCTTTTGCCACTTATTTTGTATGGGATAAAATTTGCAATAGTACAGTTGTTGGACAACATAAAGCTGGATGTAAATCAAGCAGTGACTGAACGAACACTGCTACTTGACCCAAAGTGAGACCTGGGCAAGGTGCAGTTAAAAATTAGAAGTGACTAACTACACAGGCAGTGTAGTTATTTGTATTATAAGTGGCCTACACTGCTTTTTGTGGCACTGCTAGTTGACCCAAAGTGAGACCTGGGCAAGGTGCAGTTAAAAATTAGAAGTAACTAACTACATAGGCGGTGTAGTTGTTTGTATTAGAAGTGGCCTACACTACTTCTTATTGTGGCACTGCTACTTGACCCGAAGTGAGACCTGGGCAAGGTGCAGTTAAAAATTAGAAGTAGGTAACTACACAGGCGGTGTAGTTGTTTGTATTAGAAGTGGCCTACACTGGCTTCTTTTTGTGGCACTGCTACTTGACCCAAAGTGAGACCTGGGCAAGGTGCAGTTAAAAATTAGAAGAAAGTAACTACACAGGAGGTGTAGTTGTTTGTATCAAAAGTGGCCTACACTGGCTTCTTTTTGTGGCACTGCTACTTGACCCAAAGTGAGACCTGGGCAAGGTGCAGGTAAAAATTAGCTTCAACTACACAGGCGGTGTAGCTTCTTTCACAAGTGGGCTACACCACTGTGTAAGTGACACTGCTACAGTACTAGCCCGAACAAATTGCCTGGACTAGCTGCAGCCAAAAAATGCCTACTAAGGCAGGTGGTGTAGCTTTCTTCACAGCAGTGCTACACTACCTGCCCTAAAGGACTCCCAGAGCTAGATGTGGCCAGATGCTGTGAAAAACGCTTACACAGAATTGGCACACTTCTGCCTGGCAAAAACTAATAGGGACTGCTCTAACCTTGCCCTAAAAAGGGCTGAAATTAAAACTAGTCCCTGCTTCTATGAAGTACACCTGAAAAAGGGCTGTTAGACTACTAGTCCCTAGTCCCTAATCGCTACTCCTATGAAGCAGCCTTCAAAAGGGCTGATATTTCTAAAATTCGCACCCTCCCTCCAGTCCCTACTCCCTAAACCTATCTACCTCACTAGCTGAATCAGAACACAATTGCTTGATTTCACTCTATATCGTCCACAGCAGCAGCAGTGCCGTCTGACACAGAGCTACAGCAATGAGCAAATGTTGGCGATGGAGAAAATGGCCAGGTCTTAAAGGGCTAGGACATGTGACTTACACAGCCAATGATGCCTGACCTTGCTTGTGTGCAAAAAAATGCACTTTGCTGTGTGTATGTGTGATTGGATGACAGTCTGCACCGTCCCACTGCATCTGCAGCACTGGTACAGTTCCCCCCCCCCCCCCCGCACACTATATATCGAACATAACCTCGAACTGCCGAATTTCAAGCTAATTGTTCTAATCCGTCGAATGCCTCGAACACTGCCCAAAACAGCTCGAATTTGAGATTGGTGAACAAATCGAATCGGACACCGCTCATCTCTAATTGAAAGTTCCTTCAGATCACCTTCATTTGTGACGAGTAGACAAGTAGGAGAGGAGTAAAGCATGGACACTGGAATGGTCAACAATAAAGAAACACTGTAATGACGTTAAATAGATAAGTCCACCATAAAACATAAATGAGATTGAAAACCACAGGGAAAGAAGACATTCAAAATATGTTTTGAAAATAATTGATCAAAAAATAACTTTCAAAGAAGAAATTAGCAGTATTATACATATAAGTAATACTCTAACTATTTTGGGTTGCAGTTGTATAACAGAAATTCATGACAATTAACAGAGTGTACTTCAGTTGTCTATCATTAATATATGATACCTGAGTTACAATTCTAAGTAAACATACACTAACTCCATGAAGGTATATATTAGTGTCCTATGATCTCGCTGTTATTAATCCTTTAGAGATGATATCATTAGTCCAGAATAACAAGTGAATATCCATTACCACTACAGCTATCTTCTACAGTGTTGGCCAAAAGTATTGACACCCCTGCAATTCTGTCAGATAATACTCAGTTTCTTCCTGAAAATGATTGCATTCACAAATTCTTTGGTATTATTATCTTCATTTAATTTGTCTTCAATGACAAAACACAAAAGAGAATGAAGCAAAACATTGATCATTTCACACAAAACTCCAAAAATGGTCCGGAGAAAAGTATTGGCACCCTCAGCCTAATACTTGGTTGCACAACCTTTAGCCAAAATAACTGCGATCAACCACTTCCGGTAACCATCAATGAGTTTCTTAAAATGCTCTGCTGGAATTTTAGACCATTCTTCTTTGGCAAACTGTTCCAGGTCCCTGATATTTGAAGGGTGCCTTCTCCAAACTGCCATTTTTAGATCTCTCCACAGATGTTCTATGTGATTCGGGTCTGGACTCATTGCTGGCCACCTTAGAAGTCTCCAGTGCTTTCTCTGAAACCATTTTCTAGTGCTTTTTGAAGTGTGTTTTGGGTCATTGTCCTCCTGGAAGACCCATGACCTCTGAGGGAGACCCAGCTTTCTCACACTGGGCCCTACATTATGCTGCAAAATTTGTTGGTAGTCTTCAGACTTCATAATGCCATGCACACAGTCAAGCAGTCCAGTGCCAGAGGCAGCAAAGCAACCCCAAATCATCAGGGAACCTCCGCCATGTTTGACTGTAGGGACCGTGTTCTTTTCTTTGAATGCCTCTTTTCTTCTCCTGTAAACTCTATGTTGATGCCTTTTCCCAAAAAGAGAGAACATTCTTCCAAAACGTTTTAGGCTTTCTCAGGTAAGTTTTGGCAAACTCCAGCCTGGCTTTTTTATGTCTCGGAAAAAGAAGTGGGGTCTTCCTGGGTCTCCTACCATACAGTCCCTTTTCATTCAGACGCCGACGGATAGTACGGGTTGACACTGCTGCACCCTCGGACTGCAGGGCAGCTTGAACTTGTGTGGATGTTAGTCGAGGTTCTTTATCCACCATCCGCACAATCTTGCGTTGAAATCTCTTGTCAATATTTCTTTTCCGTCCACATCTAGGGAGGTTAGCCACAGTGCCATGGGCTTTAAACTTCTTGATGACACTGCGCACGGTAGACACAGGAACATTCAGGTCTTTGGAGATGGACTTGTAGCCTTGAGATTGCTCATGCTTCCTCACAATTTGGTTTATCAAGTCCTCAGACAGTTCTTTGGTCTTCTTTGTTTTTTCCATGCTCAATGTGGTACACACAAGGACACAGGACAGAGGTTGAGTCAACTTTAATCTATGTCAACTGGCTGCAAGTGTGATTTAGTTATTGCCAACACCTGTTATGTGCCACAGGTAAGTTACAGGTGATGTTAATTCCACAAATTAAAGAAGCATCACATTATTTTTCTAAGGGTGCCAATACTTTTGTCCACCCCCTTTGTTATGTTTGGTGTGGAATTATATCCAATTTGGCTTTAGGACAATTCTTTTTGTGTTTTTTTCATTGAAGACAAATTAAATGAAGATAATAATACCAAAGAATTTGTGATAGCAATCATTTTCAGGAAGAAACTGAGTATTATCTGACAGAATTGCAGGGGTGTCAATACTTTTGGCCAACACTGTATATGTTATGCCAGGGTTCTTTGAATTAGAAGGAAAATTCAAGGGACATATAGACTTTAATGACAATAGAAAATGCAGGAAGGAGTGAATCAGACATCAAATTGTATATATTTACATAAGACTTTATATCAATCAATTTATCTGTAGTTGACAAAATGTACTATATTAATGAAGAACAGTGCACATTTTAAAGGGTCTCAGTCAAGTTATTTTTCGGTGTGATACTATGTGGCACAGAGAGAAATGGCTCCACAAACTAAAGATTCACAAGTTTTCTGGGATAACAAGCTCATGTAAACATTTTGATAGTATATTATCTTAGGCTACTTTCAGATTAGTGTTTTTGAATGCTGCGTATCTTTCGCATATGGAAACGCATGCCAAAATGCATGTTAAATGCATACGCAGCATTTTTCTTCCGCAGCAGCGTATGCAAATCTTTAGAAAAGCGCAGCGTATGTATGTGTTAACATCCTATGTGCATGCGATTGCGTTTTTCTTGCGCATGCGCTTAATATTTCCAGGTGCGGTTTCTTGGATTTTCTTGCCCCCAAAGGGCGTGGCTTAAGGGAACTCTATATGCCCATCAAACACAGCTGTATGCAAGCTGCTGCAGATGAATGCGTATCCATAGACACCAATGCATTGATTTTACGCACTCGTGCGCATGCAGATGCTTACGCATTTTTCGAACCTCAAAAAATGCAACATGTTGCGTTCGCCAGGCTAAGAAAAACCAAGCTCAAGGACGCAGACACAGATGATGCCATCGCAGGTCCCTGCATTCACCTGCGGACACCATAATAAAGATAGGTACGCAATACGCTTGCGGATTTAAAAAAAGAAATACGCAACATACGCTGCGGTGTCAAATGCTAATATGAAACTGCCCTAAGGCAGTGTTCCCCAATTCTGGTTCTCAAGATCCACCAACAGTGCACATTTTAAAAGGTCTCAGTCAGGTAATTTTTCAGTATGATACTATGGGGTACAGAGAGAAACTGCTCCACAAACTAAAGATTCTAAAGTTTTCCAGGTTAACAAGCTCATTGAAACATTTTACTAGTATATTATCTTAAGGCAGTGCTCCTCAACTCTGGTTCTCAAGATCCATCAACAGTGCACATTTTAAAGGGTCTCAGTCAGGTAATTTTTCAGTATGATACTATGTGGCACAAAATGGTTTTCAGCAAAGGGTTGGTGCAGTTGATCACACAAACACCACTGTACCACAGGGAATTTGCCAAATACGGGTGCGCGCAGCCCGACGACTTCCTGGACACCCGGCGCACAGCGCATGCGCGGCGCCATAGACAAGAACGGAGGCGCGCGTTCATGAGGGGAGGCAGCAGCAGGCGAGCACCATGACTGACAAGAGGAGGCGGGTCGGAGGAGCGCGAAACCCCGCCTCCCGGTCTTAGGTCTTCTTAAGAGTAAGCCTTTATATAAGTTCATATTTAATAGTATAAAGGGCATCAAAAGCTTATAGCCTCCTTCCCTGAATGCAGCCTTAGTGCTGCAGAAGGTGGCTATTATAGCTTTTGATGTCCAGGGGGGGTGACAGGTTCGCTTTAAGGATTTAAGCATAGTTCAACATAGCTATGAATAAGTGGTTACATTATGAATTTATTATCCCATTATATAAGTGCATTTTATTTTCAGTTTCCTATGGTTTGATCACTACCATGATGTATCAATATCAATTTTTGCTCAGCTTAAAATTTCTGCTGGTTCAGTCATTTAATAATATACTGGGGTTTATTAACATATAGATTACATATCTAATGTTTAATGTGTGATTTTAATCATGCAAAACTGAATGGAAGTAGACAACCAGTCAAACACACGCCCATTGTTTGAGTGGGGTGATAGGGGCCCACTAGTGACATTGGTTCTGGGGACTGATTGTTCAGCTACATCCTATTTTACCTTACGCATGTTCAAAAATTTGCCTGTGCATCTATCTAATATATAATTCCCCTAACGCACTTCCGTAAGTTTCGGTGCTACTTCCGTCGTCGTTGCAGGGGCGCGAGCAACGGCCGCGCAGCGGGCATTGCAAGCCGTTGCAGGGGAGCGAGCAATGGCCGCGCAGCGGCCATTGCGAGTGAGAAGTGAGAAGTGAGGCGCTATTCTCATTGGTCGGCGCCAGCACACAGCGACCAATGAGAATAGCGCCTCAATTCCCATTGAGATACATGGAGGACTTTGAGTTTCAAATTTACCGCTGTAAGTGAGGCGCTATTCTCATTGGTCGGCGCCAGCACACAGCGACCAATGAGAATAGCGCCTCACTTCCCATTGAGATACATGGAGGACTTTGAGTTTCACATTTACCGCTGTAAGTGAGGCACTATTCTCATTGGTCGGCGCCAGCACACAGCGACCAATGAGCTTCGTGCCTCACTTACAGCGGTAAATTTGAAACTCAAAGTCCTCCATGTATCTCAATGGGAAGTGAGGCGCTATTCTCATTGGTCGCTATGTGCTGGCGCCGACCAATGAGAGTAGCGCCTCACTTACAGCGGTAAATTTGAAACTCAAAGTCCTCCATGTATCTCAATGGGAAGTGAGGCGCTATTCTCATTGGTCGCTGTGTGCTGGCGCCGACCAATGAGAATAGCGCCTCACTTACAGCGCTAAATTTGAAACTCAAAGTCCTCCATGTATCTCAATGGGAAGTGAGGCGCTATTCTCATTGGTCGGCGCCAGCACACAGCGACCAATGAGCTTCGCGCCTCACTTACAGCGCTAAATGTGAAACTCAAAGTCCTCCATGTAACTCAATGGGAAGTGAGGCGCTATTCTCATTGGTCAGCGCCAGCACACAGCGACCAATGAGAATAGCGCCTCACTTCCCATTGAGATACATGGAGGACTTTGAGTTTCAAATTTACCACTGTAAGTGAGGCGCTATTCTCATTGGTCGGCGCCAGCACACAGCGACCAATGAGAATAGCGCCTCACTTCCCATTGAGATACATGGAGGACTTTGAGTTTCAAATTTACTCAAAGTCAAACTCAAAGTCCTCCATGTATCTCAATGGCCAGTGAGGCACTTCTCTCATTGTACTCATGACAGTAGCAACATTAACCCCTTACATTCTGTTTTATCTGTAATTTCTATAACACAGTGTGTAGTTGTACTGCCACTGCGAAGTTAACCCCTTATATACCATTTCTGCCTTAACTTCATACTTTGTAGTCTCTTTTACTACTGCCAGTAGGAACATTAACCCCTTATATTCCATTATTGTTGTTATTTCTATTACACAGTGTATAGTTGTAATGACACTGCGAAATTAACCCATTATATACCAGTTCAGCATTAACTGCATATTTGGTAGTGTTTATAAGTACTGCCACTGGTACATTAACCCTTGAACACCATTTTGGATATAATTTACAGCGCTGAGTCTGTTGTGGGAGTGCCTGTGGGACATTAACTCCTTCAATAACATTTTTTATATCATTATAAGTTCCTACTCTTTTATAGTCCTGTTAGTCGGACATTAACTCTTTCTACACCTCCACTATATTGCTACCCTCACAGTTCTGCCTACATCGCCTACTTAATTAGAAACAAATGAGTCCTGCACACAGAGAACAAGTCTGTAAGAACATGTTCACACCGCCAACATATTTGGAGACAAAAAGTCTGTGTGCAGGACTCATTTGTTTCTAATTAAGTTGCCTCTTGCTTTGCAAGAGATGGAGTCTCCGCCCCTCTCTGGGCCCTGCACACATAGAGCCCCGTCGCCTTCAGTCCATCTCAGACACAGGTCTTGCTGGCTCCTGCTCACTGGTAAGTATACACACTAGTCAGGTTTTTTAATACAACAGTTAGGACCGCGTCAGAGATGGGTACACTTTGAAGTTAGTGACGTGGCTTGATATAACTTTTTTTGCGCAAAAAAACGGATAGACTAAGTACCCTGTATTTGTTACACTATTTTTTATACTGCACTTGCATTTAATACTTTTACTGCAGTGTACTGTTGTTTTTGGTCGCATTTAGCTTTTTGTCTCCAAATATGTTGGCGGTGTGAACATGTTCTTACAGACTTGTTCTCTGTGTGCAGGACTCATTTGTTTCTAATTAAGTTGCCTCTTGCTTTGCAAGAGATGGAGTCTCCGCCCCTCTCTGGGCCCTGCACACATAGAGCCCCGTCGCCTTCAGTCCATCTCAGACACAGGTCTTGCTGGCTCCTGCTCACTGGTAAGTATACACACTAGTCAGGTTTTTTAATACAACAGTTAGGACCGCGTCAGAGATGGGTACACTTTGAAGTTAGTGACGTGGCTTGATATAACTTTTTTTGCGCAAAAAAACGGATAGACTAAGTACCCTGTATTTGTTACACTATTTTTTATCACATCAAACAAATTCCAAAAGGAATCAGGGGTATCTTTAAAATTGCAATTTTTATTATCAAGCTTTAAAACCAGATAGCTTAATGACATCAATGATAGTTTTTACAAAAAATGGAGACAAACAAAGAATGGTATGAGTATAAGAGAGTAAATTACAGTATTTTTACCAAGAGAACAGTGCCTCACAGCATGCTGAAGGGGCCGGAGAGCAACACTCACAAATCTGCAGTATAGTTACACCATTTTGGGTAATGAGATTACTATCAGTATCCCACAAGTATTGGAAAAATATAATCCCAACTGTTGAGAACACATAGCCTTCAATTCTATCTCAAAAGCCCAGATTACCTGTACTTATACTATATCCTTAATTGGAATTTACAAGTACAACTGTGCAAACTTAAACCTCAATTCTTCCCCTTAACATGCATTTTACTTAGGCATATCAACAAACAGGGTGCCTCAAATTGGTCCCTTGTTGAAATACGATCACCCTTATTGCCGTTAGGGAGGTTTACAAGTTCAGCCCACACATTAGTGTACAAATGTACCATCAAAGAAATAGGGCAAGTAATCTAGAATCCCAAACAGGAGTAATACCTACATTAATGCAGTGTAGAGAGTGCTCACCCGTGGCCCCTATGGCCCCTACGCGTTACGGTCTAAACGACCTTCCTCAGGGAGGGTAGATTGTACCAGCTGCCAGCCACAATCTATTGCTGCAGCCTTTTATACTGAAGTCTGGCAATAATGGCGATTGCACTCCGTAGTGAGCGTTCCTCAAAACTCCTCCTCCTTTCCGGCGCTGTGAATCATGTGACAGCCCTCCTCACATGATCGCGCACGCCTCCGGTCTGTGGACCGCAAGCTTCAGAAGCGTCTCACTGACGCAACATCCGCCGGGGTGCCGAATGACAGGAGGCGTGCACGTCTAGAGGGCGCACATGATCAAAGCGCTCAGAGGAGGAGTGAGAGGTGCCAAAGCGGAGCTAACATTGCAAACACAAAAGAGAAGATGGGAGGGGGGAGAGAGAACGCATAAATAGAAGTGTAACTAAAGGCACAGAATTATACATAGAGTAAGGGTAAATACTATAAAGTGCATATGCAAATATATGAAAGTAAAAAAGCCAATTACTATCACCTAAATTACGTTACAACCTAGGTACATCAATTAGAGTGAAAAAGTGCATAAACATGTATATATATAATAAATTATGCTACAGAACAAGTGTACACATTAGGTGATTAAAAAGATCAAGTAATTAGTGACAATATGCATAATATGAAAGAAGATGAGATGTGTTCTCAACAGAAGTGGACTTGGTGGTTGTTCATTAGTGTAGCTCAGGTCTGCTATTTAGCGGACCTGGTGGGGCGGACATCTTTACTCCTAAATTGTTGTAGTTAATAATACTTGGTGTCTGATATTTCGCCTCCTGGCATTGTATTAATTAACCTTTGGATGACACTAGTCCACAATAGTTGCTTTGTAGCTCAAACTTGTTGATAACTTTTTTATATACATCATAATGTGACTCCTGTGCAATGCACCCCTTACCCCCTACATGTTACTTTGTTTTTAATGCTCCTACTCCTGTTTTTCATTCTTTCACTGGTGTAATAAAATATATTTTTTTGGTAATATTGTATGATCCTGTTTTGATACAATAATAATAAAAATATATGCAAATGGATTAGTTTGGCACGTCCTTTTGTAAATTGAAGTATGGTGCCCTTATAGGTTGTAATAGTTGGGATTATATTTTTCCAATACTTGTGGGATACTGATAGTAATCTCATTACCCAAAATGGTGTAACTATACTGCAGATTTGTGAGTGTTGCTCTCCGGCCCCTTCAGCATGCTGTGAGGCACTGTTCTCTTGGTAAAAATACTGTAATTTACTCTCTTATACTCATACCATTCTTTGTTTGTCTCCATTTTTTGTAAAAACTATCATTGATGTCATTAAGCTATCTGGTTTTAAAGCTTGATAATAAAAATTGCAATTTTAAAGATACCCCTGATTCCTTTTGGAATTTGTTTGATGTGATAATTAAGTTAGGGTGGATTATATACATGGATATTTGATTAACCTATGTTGTATCTGTTTAAATACAGATTTATCCGAGTTACTGTTGGAGACATTATGGATATGAAGAATAGGGAGTTGAGTTGGAGATCAAAGGCAGCAAATATCTTCAAGAGAGGTGCTTCCGGCAACCAGCCAGATGTGTCAACTGTGAACAAAGAGCTAATGTATAAGTATAAGAATGCGCTATATAGAAAAACAAAGTTATGGTGGACAAAAACCTCTCTTGATAATTACTTGTCAAACCGGATAGTACCGAGAGGATTACGTGTACAGCTATATCCCACGTTTAACCTTGACAATGAGGAGTTGACAAAAAAATGGATGGGAGGCGGCATCAATGTGCTCCTTTTCTTTTATCCGTATTATAAATGAACATAACATTAAGAATTTACAAAGCATTGATATGGAAATTGAAGCTATGTCTAGGATTTTACAGGAGGGTCTCTCTAAGGAATCCTTAGAGGTCTATAAAAAGGAAATGGACAAGGAAATGGAAAAATGGGAGCAAGATATTAGTGGTAATAAAATGAAGAAGTTCAAACGTGACGTGGGCGATTACGAGAACAATAGGATATATCGTTGGCAATTTAAGAAAATTCCAAAAAATTTGCCTAATCCATCTAATCCAGATAATCCCTCAAATCTCCCTAAGGAACCACGTAGGGACTCGATATCTTCTCTATCATCAAATGCAGAGAGTGTAACGAATCAAGATGAACAAGAGAACGGGCAACCCGATAGGACCTCAGGAAAATCAAAGAATCGTCCATCACCTGAGAATGAGAGTGGAAGTAAGAAGGTACATAAGGAGAAAAATTAGGTAATTAACCTTTCTCAACATGTTTTGACTGGTGATCAACTTGCAGTCCTCCAGAGAGGACTAACCTTTTCCCCTCCCAGTCTATGGACCCGTTCATTACCATTAAAGATGTTCACCTCTTTGCTAGGAAGATCATTCTTAAGAAACTACACTACAAGGCGGATGACAACACGGTCACTGAGGAAGAAAGAAGAACCTTGCAGACCTTGGAATCCCTGCAAAAAGAAAGTGATGCTCCTACTGGAAAGGGTAAGTTTCCAAGTGGCATTTTTGGTAAATCTAGAAGTTTTCCGGCACTTAGTACTTGTCCAAGTGTGGATATCTTCACTAAAATGGTCACGAGGGATATAGAGGAACTTGCCCATAAACGCAGTTGGCATCACAATCTGAACAGGGAGGAAAGATTAGCTTTGGATCAACTTAAACTCTTGGATGACGTTGTATATAAGCCCGCAGATAAAGGGGGAAACGTGGTTGTCTGGCCCAAAGATATGTATGTTAGACAGGTACGAAAACTGTTGAACAATCCAGATTGCTGCAAAAAACTATCAACAAACCCCCTTGTACAATATAAGAAAGACCTAATCGATATCCTACATATGGCTTATGAAAAGGGTATTATTACTAAGGAGATCTTGAAATATATGGAGAAAATGGAACCCAGATTAGCCACGTTTTATATCCTACCGAAGGTCCACAAAAATATTGTGGACCCTCCGGGTAGGCCTATTGTCTCCGGAAACGAAGGACTATGTGAGCCCATCTGTAAGATGTTAGATGTGTACTTGAAACCTTTGGCCATGTCTTTGCCTTCCTATATCAAGGATACGAATGAGGCCTTACAGCGGCTGGATGGTATACAACTGACGGAAAATTCTGTTTTGGTGACAGTGGACGTTGAGTCGCTGTACACCTCAATCAGACACCCCGATGGGATTGAGGCAATTCGATGGTTTCTGAAAGCAAGTAATGTGGACCAAGAGATGTCTGAGTTACTGGTAACTCTTTTGGACTTCATTCTCACACATAACTGTTTCACATTCGATGGTCAAGTCCATCTGCAATTACAGGGTACCGCGATGGGGGCTGCCTGTGCCCCCTCATATGCAAATTTGTTTTTGGGGGCATGGGAAAGGGAGATCTTTGTCAGTAACCCCATCGCGGACATTGAGAAAATTCAAGGATGGATGAGATACATCGACGATGTGCTGTTTGTGTGGGAGGGGTCTCAGGGGGAACTCAGTGACCTCATGACTAGACTAAATGCTAATAGTAAGAACATAAGGTTGACATACAAAAGTGGCAGAAAAGTGGACTTCCTGGATATTGCCATTGGAACTCTGGACGATGGCAGATTGACGACTGATATCTACCGCAAAGAAACATCTACCAATTTAATTTTGAGTGCTGATTCGTCACATCTCCCATAGACAATTAGAGGTATTCCAGTAGGTCAGTATGTTAGGGCAAGGAGAATCTGCTCTCAGGAACACACTTTTGAGTTGCAATCAATGGATCTTAGGCAACGGTTCAAAGAGAGGGGGTACAGCACTAGAGCGATCAAGAATGGCTATGTTAAAGCCAAAGGTTATCAGAGACAAGATCTACTGAGAGGCACACAAAGGAGGGAGAAACCGCAGGAACAGTTTCCACGTTTGATTACCACATATAATAAACAGTGGAAAGAACTAAGTACAATTATTGGTAAACATTGGAATGTTCTGTTGAGTGACCCCGTTTTGCAAAAATGCATCTCAGAAAAACCTCTTCTGACAGCCCGACGCTCAAAGAACCTGAGGGATACATTGGTTAGAAGCCACTTTGTTCACAATACAAGTCATAAAAAGCATTGGCTAGATGTGAGAGGATGTTTTCCTTGTTGTGGTTGTAAGGCTTGTTCTAATATTGTAAAGAGCAAGACATTCCACAACTGGGATAACACTCGGACGTATGACATACGTCATCACATTACATGCTCTACATCTGGGGTCATATGCATGGCGGAATGTCCGTGTAAAAAAATCTATATTGGGATGACCACCAGAGAATTGCGTGTGAGAACAAGAGAACATGTCCTTGACATTGATAAAGGGGCGTCAGCAGAAAATCCAGCCACTCTAAAAATGATCCCCAGACACTTCTATCGGATGCATAACAGTAATTCTAGTCTCCTGAAGGTAGTGGGAATAGATAAAGTATCCCTTGGTCCACGGGGTGGTAATTTGAGTAGGACTCTCGGGCAGGTTGAGAGTAAGTGGATTTATAGACTCAACAGCATAGTCCCTTATGGCCTGAACGAGAATTTTGGTTTTAGCGCATTCTTGTAGATTATACGTTGATTGATGGTTCTATTTTGTTCATAATGTTGCGCATTTTTGACTGATTGCGGTCTAGATCTATATGTTTTGTTTTTAATTGATTTTAACCAACTCTTTTTATTCTTTTTGTAGTGTATTTAATCTATTTATTCATCAAAACAATGGATCATATTTATTTGGATGTCTGGATATTTGTGAAGATGGAAGTATGGATTGAGAAGAAAAGAAGTTTCTGTTTCTACGGCATTTCACTTTTGTCTATTTGCACTTCTTTCATATTATGCATATTGTCACTAATTACTTGATCTTTTTAATCACCTAATGTGTACACTTGTTCTGTAGCATAATTTATTATATATATACATGTTTATGCACTTTTTCACTCTAATTGATGTACCTAGGTTGTAACGTAATTTAGGTGATAGTAATTGGCTTTTTTACTTTCATATATTTGCATATGCACTTTATAGTATTTACCCTTACTCTATGTATAATTCTGTGCCTTTAGTTACACTTCTATTTATGCGTTCTCTCTCCCCCCTCCCATCTTCTCTTTTGTGTTTGCAATGTTAGCTCCGCTTTGGCACCTCTCACTCCTCCTCTGAGCGCTTTGATCATGTGCGCCCTCTAGACGTGCACGCCTCCTGTCATTCGGCACCCCGGCGGATGTTGCGTCAGTGAGACGCTTCTGAAGCTTGCGGTCCACAGACCGGAGGCGTGCGCGATCATGTGAGGAGGGCTGTCACATGATTCACAGCGCCGGAAAGGAGGAGGAGTTTTGAGGAACGCTCACTACGGAGTGCAATCGCCATTATTGCCAGACTTCAGTATAAAAGGCTGCAGCAATAGATTGTGGCTGGCAGCTGGTACAATCTACCCTCCCTGAGGAAGGTCGTTTAGACCGTAACGCGTAGGGGCCATAGGGGCCACGGGTGAGCACTCTCTACACTGCATTAATGTAGGTATTACTCCTGTTTGGGATTCTAGATTACTTGCCCTATTTCTTTGATGGTACATTTGTACACTAATGTGTGGGCTGAACTTGTAAACCTCCCTAACGGCAATAAGGGTGATCGTATTTCAACAAGGGACCAATTTGAGGCACCCTGTTTGTTGATATGCCTAAGTAAAATGCATGTTAAGGGGAAGAATTGAGGTTTAAGTTTGCACAGTTGTACTTGTAAATTCCAATTAAGGATATAGTATAAGTACAGGTAATCTGGGCTTTTGAGATAGAATTGAAGGCTATGTGTTCTCAACAGTTGGGATTATATTTTTCCAATACTTGTGGGATACTGATAGTAATCTCATTACCCAAAATGGTGTAACTATACTGCAGATTTGTGAGTGTTGCTCTCCGGCCCCTTCAGCATGCTGTGAGGCACTGTTCTCTTGGTAAAAATACTGTAATTTACTCTCTTATACTCATACCATTCTTTGTTTGTCTCCATTTTTTGTAAAAACTATCATTGATGTCATTAAGCTATCTGGTTTTAAAGCTTGATAATAAAAATTGCAATTTTAAAGATACCCCTGATTCCTTTTGGAATTTGTTTGATGTGATAATTAAGTTAGGGTGAATTATATACATGGATATTTGATTAAACTATTTTTTATACTGCACTTGCATTTAATACTTTTACTGCAGTGTACTGTTGTTTTTGGTTGCATTTAGCTTTTTGTCTCCAAATATGTTGGCGTGTGTGAACATGTTCTTACAGACTTGTTCTCTGTGTGCAGGACTCATTTGTTTCTAATTAAGTTGCCTCTTGCTTTGCAAGAGATGGAGTCTCCGCCCCTCTCTGGGCCCTGCACACATAGAGCCCCGTCGCCTTCAGTCCATCTCAGACACAGGTCTTGCTGGCTCCTGCTCACTGGTAAGTATACACACTAGTCAGGTTTTTTAATACAACAGTTAGGACCGCGTCAGAGATGGGTACACTTTGAAGTTAGTGACGTGGCTTGATATAACTTTTTTTGCGCAAAAAAACGGATAGACTAAGTACCCTGTATTTGTTACACTATTTTTTATACTGCACTTGCATTTAATACTTTTACTGCAGTGTACTGTTGTTTTTGGTCGCATTTAGCTTTTTGTCTCCTACATCGCCTACTTAGTCAAATATCTGGTGTTTAAGTCTATTATTTAAAACTCTTAAAAAAATTATATACAGATTCTAGACTCCCGATTCTTTAGAATCGGGCTCACAGCTAGTATAATAATAAACTGAGTAGCTTATTAAATAATTGTCTACTGTCTTTGTCTGAACATGTTACCTTAAAGTGAAACCACTGTTTACATTTTTATTTAATAATAATGTTGAGCAATTGATTTTAATAAAATTTCAAATATACTTTATCAGAGAAATCTGGTAGAAAACTATTTATAAACCTTTCACAAGGTGTTCTCACTAGACTGTGTGTGAAGCAGACATATGTTCATTCTCAGTCAGATCCACCTTCACACTAAATACGGGCATGTAACTGTATAAGGGCAAAGGGATCGGGGCCTGAATTCAGCTGGTGAGGAAACAATGTATCAGATTACATCAAGCTACAACACAGTTGCTGAGCAATGTCAGAATGTCAAGGTCAGTGTAAACTCCTCTTTCCTTGGTGCAATCTTCTGATCTGTCATCTGGCTCCACACAACTCAGTCAGGATCTCTGTTAACCCCTTCTCTGCTATCACATTGTCCTTGCACCTTCACAGCCCTAAAATGCAGTTTTCAAAAGAGCACAGAACTGTGTGAGAAAATAAGTCATATGGCACAAAAAACATTATCTTAGCAGCTAT
>JARQOC010000004.1:205525037-205542094 GCA_033576535.1 Allobates femoralis | reverse complement strand
TGGCAAGACGGATCTGCAAAAAACGATGCACAAACGCACCATCTGAATGTAGCCTTAGATAAGGGCTGTTACAGATGTCCTTTTGGAGAGGTGTCACTGCATCATTTAGAAAAGCGTGCTGTTCCTATTATAATACTACATTGCTTCTCCTGCACTGGTTATTATTTAAAGTTTAAGTCCTAAGCTGCATTTAAGATTCATCAAGCTTTTACAGGATAAATTAAACAGCTTTCCATGTTGGCCCATAATCTGTATGTTTTAGGGAAATATTTAATATAATTTGTCTTTTAAATTTGAACATAAACTTAGATGAAACCCTCTTCTCATTTATTCTTATTAAAATAATTTTTCTCTGCAGTCAAACATTATCGAATCCTAAAAAAATTAGGGTTGTTAAAATACTTGAATATTTTCTACTTTAGATGAGAGACATAGGAAATCCCATTGAACTCATTAACTCCGTTACATTTTACACTTCAATTAAATGATGTGTTATAGAAAAGGTCAATGACTTGATATATTAATTCCTTTCCCTCTCTCATAATTGTAATGTGATTATTAAACTTTTTAATCTACAGAATATATCCCTTCGTGCATCTGTATCAAGGCATACATTAGTCTAATCAGACATTTCTCTACTAGGTCATAATATAGATTGGTGATTTAGAAATACCTACATAACACTGTCACTGCAGTGCATAAACAATAATTCTGAATAGCGGTGGATCCTGGCTTCAGAAGTTTTGCACAGATGTGGCCTTTCTCTCCTTTTCTCTTGGCCCAATCTAGCCTTAGATTTATAGAGTGAAATTACCATCCTTTATAAAAAGAATGTTTGTGATCTGCCCCAGGGCTGTGGGGCATTTAGTTCATGGGAGATGTCACTGGAGCCTGTTGCCCGGTCCCAGGACCCTTGTGGTTGCTTAAAAAAGGGGAGAAAACAGTCAATAAAAATAAAAGTGTTTTGTGACGCCACCTACAGTTCTAGCAATTTACCAGCTCTGCGGGACAGACCTCCGGGTGATAGTGGAGCAGCAAGATGGTTAGGCTCCCTGTAGGTGGAGCAGGATCCCCGGGGCAGCTGTGAATGTTATAGTCAAGGGATAGTCTATGATGGGAGCAGGATCAGGGACCCCAATAACAGTCACACACAGGGTTGTTGTTTCCATACCTTTAATGATATCAATGTGCAAGTTTAAGTCCAGGGTAGCGTCCAGGTGGTCTGGAAGCAGTTCAGGATCTCCACACCCAATGAGTTATGAAGCCTCCCTGTTGTGCTGTGGTTGCTATGGTCCTAGGCTTCCTGTAGTTAGGCCCTGACCCTCTCCTGCTTTCCTCACCTGTATGACAGGCAGCGTGAACCCTGCTTGCAGGTACCGCTGTTTCAGCTGCGGTCCCCGGCTCTATATGCGGCTGTGCCTCCAGGTACTGCTACGGCTAGGAAACTTGGGTCCTCCCTGGACCTCCAGTCTTTACTGCTGGGCTATTAGATCCCTCACAGTGTCGGACTCCGGTGTCCGGGTTGTCAATGCTGCTCCTCTGGGGCAAACCAGAATGGTTCCCCTCCCCTGGCTAACTCACCTTGCCTCCGACCCTCACTCTTGGGTCCCTCATACTGGTCAGTCTCTCTCACTGGCACGGGCCTATCGCGACTCCGTTTGCCAGGGTGTCTTCCTCAGTACTGCTCTGTACTGAACTGCCTAACTCCGCCCCCAGGCCTGAATTTATAGGGGACCTTGCCTGAACTCAGCAAGTAGAGTTCCACCTTTAGGTCTGGAGTGGAAGGTGTTGTGCATGAGCTTACCTGATGTTGAAATCCCTCCCTGCTCCAGGTGTTCTTGTGGCAACTGAACTGTGGGGCACCACATTTGTAACATGCACTCATGAAATGTCTGTGCTGTATGATATTAGGTGTGGCTATATACCACACAAGGTGCTGCTAATAAGTCTTTTGTTTTGTGTTCTTTTCTTATTTCTATAGTAATGAATGTTAGAAAGCCTTATGTGTCTAATATATGTATTTTGTGTTTTTAGCTTAAGGCAACATGGTCATGAGTAGCAGTGAATATATACAGTATGTTGTGAAAGTATTTGACCCCAGAATCTCTGTTGTATGCATCCCTGAGGGAGAGATCAGGAGGATCTCGAAAAGCGTAAAAATAAAGATCCACTATTTAAAGCACAGAGAAAGACTTGCTATTGAACAGCAGTGCGGATCAGAAACTTTCTGTCCATTTTTGGACATTCCTGGTTTTGGCTTACAAATCTTGAGGTAAAATACTGACCAAATACTCAATGTGTGCACGTGGCTATAGAAACTAGCTGCTTGAGGCCACATGTACGTTGAGTATTTGGTGAGTATTTGATGCACTCTTTACCCACTCCTGGTTTTGGTTTACAAATACTGAGGTAAAAAAATTCACCAAATACCCAACATGTGTGCACATGACTTAAAAAGCTCCTTTCCCGTCAGACATTGCAAACATTGTTCGGGCAATCTGTGGATTTACAGTTGTCAGATCCTTGATGATTGGATATTTTAGGCATATCCTAATAATGTGCCTCTACGTCTAAAGTGAGATTATCCTTTTAATGGTTGATTGACATATATTAATATAACTCACTTCTGTAGAAAAACATGTTGACTATTATGAAATTATAGCAATTGTTGCCTAAAGTGTATATTAACAAAATATAATAATTTAAAAAACAATCTCGATAATAAAGCATATTGTTGCCAGACATAAATACAGCACATGCACGTGATGAATGACCTATTATGTATTAGTAAATAGAAGGAGTCATATGTTAAAGCCATGCATTCACTTCATCCAAGGAGAGGCTTTCTTCTCCAAGGTCGTACAAAATGAAGCGCTAAGCCTTTCCTTCACGCTAAAAGAAAAAGACAAAAAAACACATTTAATGTAATTTTCAAAACCTCCACTACAGAAACCATTCAGTCAGTTTGATTGTAATGCTACTCACAAAGTCTCTAAGGTATTATGGAAGCTAAAGTGTAATGTGTTTGAGCACTGATGCCAAAACAGTCTTTGATGTGTCAGTTATAAGGTTTTACTGTACAAAGACCTCTATACAGTTCTTAGAGACCCAGTGAAGGTCGGTGCCATCTGAAACTAAATATGGTCTAAGATCAAAACTACATATCAATAAATCAGTTATATATATTATGAATGTATATATTATATCTAGCTCTCTATATAGCTATCTACTACCTCACTAGAATAAATAGCAGAAAATATTTTAGAATAAGTCTATTTTTCCACTCTGAAATCACACTAAATTCAATTTTCAAACATCAAGACAAATTAACTAAAACTAATTTTAGGCTAGGGTCACACTTGCGTTTGCAATCCTGTTACTGGATCCAGTTTTTCATCCTGAAAACCTGATCAGGTACCTGGCCCATAGACTCCAATGTTAAAAATTGTTTGCCAAAGGTTAGGGTTACATTTGCAATAGTAATTGCGTTCACCGCATCCAGATCCGGATGCCGAGAATGTAGTTTGCTTCACGCACAATGTGTGGATGAAGTCGCAATGCGGTAACCGGATTGCTCTGGATGTGTAATCCGGAGCAATGCGGTTACCGTACAGTTTGTTCATGCCTGCTGATGCAGGGATTAGCAAACTGTTATCACTGTTAAAAAAGATTAAATATTAATAATATTTGTGGGCCACATATCTCTAGGGGGTGCCCAAGTGTGACGCAAGTGCGGCCGTTAGGTGGCAGATGTGGTAAATCTGCCGCATCTGCCGCATTTTGGTGAAAACGCCAATGTGAAAGACCCCTTAAACTGTTAAGGTCACATTTTAATAGTTGAAAAAACATAATTTCACTATACACCAGCCAAGACCAGGTGCTCCCTGCAAGATTTCAGACACAAGATTTAGAAGAATTATCAAAAGAGTTTTCCAAGAACCAAGGCCTACCTGTGGAAGGCTACAGAAAGACCTGAAAACAACAAGAACAATTGTTTCAAGCAAAACAATAAGTAATACAATCAACCTCCATGGCTAGCATGCACACTGGACTCTATTTCTGAAAAAACAACATGTTCAAGTGCATTTATAGTTGTTCAATAGGATTTAGACAAACCTGTGAAATATTGAGGGAATATAGTTTAGTTATATGAGGCCAACATTGAGCTCTTTGAATACCATAATACACACAATGTTTGGAGTTATGAGGGCACTGTATATACCCCTAAAAACATCACACCTACAGTGAAGTTTGGAGGTGGGAACATCATGGTGTGGGACTATTTTTTATCATATTGCTCCCTCCTAGTATCTGTACGACTGAATTGTCCACAATTATTGTTACTTGTATTGTTACTATGTTACTTGTCCTTGTCTGCCCCTTTTAGCATGTAAAGCGCCATGGAATATAATGGCGCTATATAAATAATAATAATAATAATAATAATAATATTGCACTGGCAAACTTCATATAATTGAAGAAAGTAGGAATGAACAAATATGTGGAGACATTCTTGAAAAATCTGCTGCTATCTACCAGGATAATGAAGATCAAATGAGGGTAGACATTTCAGCAAGACAATGATCCCAAACACAAGCCAGATAAACTTTCAATTGGTTTTAGAGAAAGTAATTAAAGCTGCTAGAATTGCCAGGACAATTATCTGACCCAAATTCATTAAAAGTTTAATGGAAGGAGTGAAAGCTTAAGGCCCAGTCTCACATAACGACGCATCAGCGATCCCGATCCCGATAACGATGTGCAGAGATCGCTGGTGCGTCGTTTACACATGGTTGGTAAGTTGTCAAACAGACATCTTACCAGTGATGTGAAAAATGACGCACTAGCGATCCAGAATTATACTGAGGTCGTTGTGAGTTTTCTCTCCATAGCGTAGCATTGAGATCGTTGCTCATTATCTCTGTCAAACACAACGATGTAGCGTTCCCAGCGGGAGCACAATGACCCAGAGCAGTGTGTAATGATCAACGATCTCACAGCAGGGGCCAGATCATTGGTGCGTGTCACACAGAACGAGATCACTATTGGGATCGCTGTTGCATCACGAAATCCGTGACGCAACAGCGATCTCGTTAGTGATGTCATTCTGTGTGACAGGGCCTTCAGAGTTCATAAAATAAGCCCACAGAACCTTCAGAATTTCAAGAGTGTGTGGAATAATAAGAAATGAATGCGACCAGTTTCTCCATACAGGGGGCATCTTGAAGCGGTCATCACCAACAATGGCTTTTCTACAAAGTATTAACTAAATTTCAGTAAGAATGTTCAATTCTATTTCCCTGTGTAATTTCTCATCATTATACATAACTAAATTTATGGACATCTCTGGTTCAATTTATTTGCCTGTGTGGATTGAATGGGTTGTTACCAACATCTGGTGAGACATGTATGTCAATTATACCTTTTAGAAATGTATTCACTTAGAAAACTGGTGATTTGTTAAAAACTAATTTTACCGGCTATATAGACAGTTGTCTATCATGTGTATAAATTAGTTGCAAGTGCATAGAATGATGTTGTGTATTCTACACATAAATGTATAGGTCCTGGATAAGCAACATTAATATGAAAAATTGCCAAGGACCAGCAGTGCATGCACTATCATTATTGTAATGGACGTCTGTTAGAAATTAACCCTGAAATAAATTTTTGAAATGTTCAATGAAAAGCTAGTAACCTTGGAGTTCAAGAAGCATCAATGCATGAAAACTATTTGATTGCACCTGAACTCTAATCAGTCACGGTGCACATGGTCATTGATTTGATTTGCAACATTTTTCAAGACGGAGTATATTTCAGACATACGTTAAAGAGCATTTTTTTTTTTAAACAATTATATGGAAAGTAAGGCAATGTTACTACAGTCTGTAGCTCTGGTCATATAGGCTATGTAATACATTTAGCCATTATGCTGCTACCTCTGCTGTCGCGCACTTCCACACTTGTTCAGTAAATAGTGCTGACAGTGAAGGAGGTGGAAATAACATAATTATTAGCTGATGCTGTTGACACTTTGCACATAGTAATGTCACTCCTCTTGTAAAAAAAAAGTGATCTCTTATCTTACTGGGTGCATGTACCACCCAATCCTGAATATTGTTTATTTATATGTTAGTGAAGTTCCTGCTGACCTGCCTTTTGGTGGGGATGGTCAGCAGGACAAATGAAAAGGTGGGTTTGCAACAATCACAATGATAAATTGAAATATCCCTAAACTATGTGTCCTTTGCCAGATTTTGATTTGCATATAGTGCCTTGAAAAGTACTCATGCCCTATGAAATTCGGCACTTTTTTAATGTTACACTCACAAACCTAAAGGGACTAACCAGCAGAATTTAGGGCTATAAAGTGAAGCCAGTTCCTTACAGGCGCTGGGATGCTGAGTGCAGTCATACCTTTACTTCAATGATTCAAGGATTGATTGCAGAGAAAAGTATTATAAATGTTATGGCAAAGAGGGGAGGTGATGAAACCAGTGTGTAGCCAAGCATCACTATGTGAAGTTGGGTTTATTTGTATTACTCCCTTGTCTAAGCCAAACCCGCCCTCCCTGTCACTATTTACCAGGCACAGGTCATCTGACATTCAAAGTGAAATGCAATTTGTCGTGTGTACCCAAACGTATTACTCCCTCTCTCCCGCCCTCCATCAACACCTACTTACCCACTGGTGAGAAATTAAAATAACCCAACCCCACATAGTGATGCACTGTCATAAACTTTATAAACCTTTTCTCTGCAATCAAACCTTGAATCATTGAGGTAAAGGTAAGCCTGCACTCAGTATCCCAGTGCCTTTAAGGCACTGGTTTCACTTTATAGCCCTAAATCCTGTTGGTGGCTTCCCTTTGAATGGACATTTTTGAGATTTTATGTAATATATTAACACTAAATAGAAAATATTTGTGAATTGTTAAAGAGATGATAAATGGTTTTCTAAATATTTTAGAAATGTAAATCTTAAAATTTTGACTTGCATTTGTATTTAGCCTCCTGCAATCTGATATCCATAAAAATAATGTCTGGAGTGACCAGTTGCTTCCATAGGTCAAGTAATTAGTATAGTGAGTCAACTTGTATAAAACAAAGTGATTTTGGGTTAATTTCTTCAGGGCAAAATCTCAGCATGTCATTAACCCTTCACCCAGGGTCCCCCTGGTATAGCGTCCTCCAACGCTCATTCCAGGTTCACCTATCGGCCCACTGCGTACAGCTTTTACCCCGTTACACAGCACGCCTGTCTTGGGATCAATAGGGTTCATTGACTTATAGCATCCCTTCTTCTTTGTAAAATCAATAATACTCCTTAATATATGCTCATAAGATATTTATTCCATACCATAATCTTATTACAGTTGTTAATAAGTATCAAATCTTATCTCAAATTCTTTTGGTTATGCTGTTATGTGTGGATTTGTTCTTTGTGTTTCACTTTTCCCGCTATCGCCGTCATGATATCTTTCAACCGTTACATCACCTGTTGTTGTATAAGACAGAACATGTTTCTATTAGCATAATTTGACATTAGGAACATTAATATGGGTACATATCACATAAATTTTCATTCTATAACTTATTGTTGTACCAATTAGTGATTAGATTGTGACTAGTGCTCCTTACCTAACACTATGCTGCATCCAATTCCCTTATCCTTTAGGGTTACCCGCGTTATTCTTAGTTACATTTAGACTCATTCTAACATAATGCTCAACCTATAGTCTACATTTAACCCATTAGGGTGTAATGTGTCCAATTTATGGATCCACTCTAGTTCTCTAATTCTTAAGAGTTTGGCTCTGTCTCCTCCCCGCCTTTGTTGCGATATCATGTCTATCAACCTGAATTTAAGGTCCTTTTCGGCATGCTTCTTCTCAAGAAAATGTCTAGGTACCGGAAGGTCTTTTCTCTTTTTACGGATTGTGTGGCGGTGGTTAGCGAACCTCAACCTAAATTCAAGAGTGGTCTCTCCTATATATTTTAATCCGCAAGGGCATTCTAACATATATATGACATAATCACTACTGCATGTTAGGAAGTGTTCAATGTTATAATCAATGCCTTCGTGTGTAAACTGGGCTCCTCTTATCATATGTGAACAATTGATGCAGGACACACATGGGTAACATCCCAATCTACTGCTCAACGTCAAAGTGGTTTGGCGACTCTTTTTCATTGATCTAAAGTCTGATTTTACTAGCTTATCTTTAATATTTTTATTTTTTCTGTATGACGTAAGGGGGCTGTTCCTATATTCTTCTATGTCTGGTATGCAATCCCCCAATATATGCCAGTATTTTTTCACTATTTTGACCACATCTGGAGCCTCCTCGCTAAATGTAAGTATTAGTGGTATTCTTTTTATGCTTTTATTTATATCCGATTCTCCTTCTTTTTCTTTTAATAGCTGTTTTTGTCTGTTTAAAAGTGCTCTAGGGTAACCTCTTTCTTCAAATTTTGTCAGGAGTTCTGTGGTTTTTAATTCTAACTCTTTTTCTGTACTCACTATCCTTTTAACCCGTTGCATTTGCCCGATGGGTATTGCCTTTTTTAGGGCCGGCGGATGGTGACTGTTATAGTGTAAGAGTTTGTTCTTATCTGTTTTCTTAACATGCAAAGTGGTTTCAATCTCGTTCTCTTTTAATCTCACTAACACATCCAAGAATTGTATTTCATTCTTAGAATGGACCTCCGTGAACTTAATGGTGCAGTCTATCGTATTTAGATGATCGAAGAATTCTTTGAGCTCTTGTTCTGTTCCTTTCCATAGAACGAACGTGTCATCTATGTATCTCCACCACTCCACTACATTACTGAAGTGGTGGGTACATAAATGCACTCCTCCTCCAATACTGCCATAACTGTATTGGCATAGGCACATGCCATCCTAGCCCCCATAGCGGTCCCGACCAGCTGTAAATAATAAGTATCACCAAAAAGAAAATAACTCTGCGTCAAAACAATCTCCAAGAGGTCAATAATAAATTGTTTTGCTCCCATGCTATATTGTGTTCCTTCCAACTTTTTTGCCACTGCTCTAATCCCTCTCTGGTGGTCTATGGACATATATAAGGATACGACATCGAATGAGACAAGCATACAGTTGGTTACATCCTTTATGCCCCTTAATTTGTCTAAATATTCTTTGGTATCTCGAATGTATGAAGGTGCAGAGATGGCGAATGGGCTCATTACTTTATCGAGGAATATCCCTATATTACTGAACACTGACCCTATCCCAGCCACTATGGGTCGCCCTGGGGGATTTACTAGGGTTTTGTGTATCTTAGGATTTATGTAAATTACAGGGATTCTTGGGTGTTCTACATATAAGAAGTCCACCAATTCCTCATCTATAATACCCCCTAACTCCGCCTCTCCTAACACCTTGGAAATGTTCCTCTGGATATCAAATTTAGGGTCTTTGTTTAATTTTCTGTATACTGCCTCATCATCCAGTTGTCTTAGAATTTCTTCTATATAACTATGCTTATTCATAATGACTACCGCCCCGCCTTTATCGGCTTGTTTTATAATAATATCATTATCCTTTTGCAATTCCTTTATAGCATGGACCTCTCCATTAGTAATGTTAGGTTTTTACAGTTTTTCTTTACTCCACTTTGTAATTTTCTTACATCCTGTCTGACTGCCCCTATGAAGGCTTCTATCGCTGCGTGTTCTACCTCTGGAGGAGGAGTGCATCTATGTATCCCACCACTTCAGTAATGTAGTGGAGTGGTGGAGATACATAGATGACACGTTCGTTCTATGGAAAGGAACAGAACAAGAGCTCAAAGAATTCTTCGATCATCTAAATACGATAGACTGCACCATTAAGTTCACGGAGGTCCATTCTAAGAATGAAATACAATTCTTGGATGTGTTAGTGAGATTAAAAGAGAACGAGATTGAAACCACTTTGCATGTTAAGAAAACAGATAAGAACAAACTCTTACACTATAACAGTCACCATCCGCCGGCCCTAAAAAAGGCAATACCCATCGGGCAAATGCAACGGGTTAAAAGGATAGTGAGTACAGAAAAAGAGTTAGAATTAAAAACCACAGAATTCCTGACAAAATTTGAAGAAAGAGGTTACCCTAGAGCACTTTTAAACAGACAAAAACAGCTATTAAAAGAGAAAGAAGGAGAATCGGATATAAATAAAAGCATAAAAAGAATACCACTAATACTTACATTTAGCGAGGAGGCTCCAGATGTGGTCAAAATAGTGAAAAAACATTGGCATATATTGGGGGATTGCATACCAGACATAGAAGAATATAGGAACAGCCCCCTTACGTCATACAGAAAAAATAAAAATATTAAAGATAAGCTAGTAAAATCAGACTTTAGATCAATGAAAAAGAGTCGCCAAACCACTTTGACGTTGAGCAGTAGATTGGGATGTTACCCATGTGTGTCCTGCATCAATTGTTCACATATGATAAGAGGAGCCCAGTTTACACACGAAGGCATTGATTATAACATTGAACACTTCCTAACATGCAGTAGTGATTATGTCATTATATGTTAGAATGCCCTTGCGGATTAAAATATATAGGAGAGACCACTCTTGAATTTAGGTTGAGGTTCGCTAACCACCGCCACACAATCCGTAAAAAGAGAAAAGACCTTCCGGTACCTAGACATTTTCTTGAGAAGAAGCATGCCGAAAAGGACCTTAAATTCAGGTTGATAGACATGATACCGCAACAAAGGCGGGGAGGAGACAGAGCCAAACTCTTAAGAATTAGAGAACTAAAGTGGATCCATAAATTGGACACATTACACCCTAATGGGTTAAATGTAGACTATAGGTTGAGCATTATGTTAGAATGAGTCTAAATGTAACTAAGAATAACGCGGGTAACCCTAAAGGATAAGGGAATTGGATGCAGCATAGTGTTAGGTAAGGAGCACTAGTCACAATCTAATCACTAATTGGTTCAACAATAAGTTATAGAATGAAAATTTATGTGATATGTACCCATATTAATGTTCCTAATGTCAAATTACGCTAATAGAAACATGTTCTGTCTTATACAACAACAGGTGATGTAACGGTTGAAAGATATCATGACGGCGATAGCGGGAAAAGTGAAACACAAGGAACAAATCCGCACATAACAGCATAACCAAAAGAATTTGAGATAAGATTTGATACTTATTAACAACTGTAATAAGATTATGGTATGGAATAAATATCTTATGAGCATATATTAAGGAGTATTATTGATTTTACAAAGAAGAAGGGATGCTATAAGTCAATGAACCCTATTGATCCCAAGACAGGTGTGCTGTGTAACGGGGTAAAAGCTGTACGCAGTGGGCCGATAGGTGAACCTGGAATGAGCGTTGGAGGACGCTATACCAGGGGGACCCTGGGTGAAGGGTTAATGACATGCTGAGATTTTGCCCTGAAGAAATTAACCCAAAATCAATAATCAATTCTAAACTAATAATTAATTAAGAAATTTTCCAAGCTCAGAGGAGAAACTTGAGTCTAGTGAATATAACTAAAGTATGTTAGATACTATGTTGAGAAATAATCATGCAGTTAGACATACAATGCGGAAATAACCCGATGCGAGCGGGTGTAGACTTCCGAAAGCGCATTACGCATCCGCGCGAGTCCTAAGATGGCGTCGGGCGGACATTCGGAATAACTGTAAAGACGACTGTAAACAACTCGCAATGCGCATGCGCCGGCGTCCGAAGCATGGCGGATGACGCGGCACACGATAAGAAACAAATAACCGCTACAAGTCATGATATCAATCAGCTGCAGGTAATGTTGTAACTTAATACAGTAATAATGAGAATGAGCTAGTGTACAGAAGAAATAGCAACAAAGTATTAGGAGATATAACACTAAATGCAATATAGGCACTGGAGGTGGAGCACTATAAGGCATTAAATCACGGGAGATTTGCCAATACATATGAAAAAGTGTGATAATGTAAAGGTAATGAGATGATTGTACATTATGCAAATATGGTGGAGGGAAGTGTATAAAAAAACCTGGCTGTAATTGTGGCTTGCTGCTGGAAGAAGGGAGTATTGTCCCAAAACGTTGCCAAATACACCTGAAGACCCAATAAAGGCGATAGGTAACAAAAGCCAAGGAGTGCTGCAGTCGTTTATTTAATATATTTATATATATATATATCAATAACATAAAAAAACGGGCAGCACTACTAAAGAAATATATGGGTGCGAAACCTGATGTGGTAAAGTCCAAACCATCAAACTACAATAAATGAAAAACATGCAGCACTCCCAAATCAAAGTGAAATTGTGGATACTTTACTGTTCCATAGCAACGTTTCGACGGTGAACAATCTTTGTCAAGCAATGTGCTCACAGTCAGACAAGTAATATGTAGTGTTACAGCAAGTGTTCTTAATCAGTCTTTTTTTAAACCAGTTACCATAGTGATAATTCAAGTTTACATACTTATTCCACAGGAATCGTGCAAAAGACCAGTTTTCTGGTTTATAAATAAAGTGCTTGTAAAAGTGCAGTTTAACAATGCTTATGTTAAAATTTGCAGTTTGATAATGCCGCAATCTTATGAGGTTACCCAAACAACATAAAGTGTAGAGAAAAACGTTACTATTACTGTGTTCCTTGTGGTGATCGCCTCCACTTTCCTCCATCTTCGGTTGGCTTTGTTAATGCGTACTGCGCATGTCCACAATGCACGCCACTGTGAGCATGCACTTTGGACTCCTGTAACAGTGTCACCTTTTGCACTCAGGGCAAGATGCCTTCAACATATACTCATAATGCACTGGGGGTTATTAATAATGAGGAATTAGAGCAGTGGCGGCCACCTGCACGAGATTCATCTATAAACGATGTAATCCATGCTGTGTTAGGGCCACTTTACACACACAGATATCTGTGTCCAACTTCTGAACAGATCTCTGGTTGCAGTGAAATCATGGACACATTGTTACATTTGTACACAGCCACAAAATGGAGCAATGTGTCCATGATTTCACTGCAACCATAGATCTGTTCAGAAGTTGGACACAGATATCTGTGTGTTTAAAGTGTCTTTTACTGTTTTAACTGGAAATGACCAACCTCATCCGGTCACCCCATACAGTTTTCACCGGCACCAGCCTCCTTTATCCACTAGAGATCTCCAAAGTGCAGCATACATTCAGATTTAAGCAATCATAACTGACGGCTGTCCATAAAACTTCAATATAGAAAAAGATCATTAATTATAATATAAATCTTAACTGATTTCAATGTGTACCCATCATAAACGTGGTCATTCTCTTCACATCAAGAAATATCTGTAACATATAAAAAAGAGACACAATTAAAATGAGATCCAGATACAAATATATATATATATCAATAAATCCATAGCATAAACATATCTAGGACCCAGAGTAAAGAACCCTTGGTGTCAATGATGTTGTTTTAACAAATAGTATGTACCTTAAAGTCAACATTCAATCCCGTTTGCTTCAGTGTGCCTAACTCGTAGATCCACCTCATTTCTAATTTTTTCAGAATCTCCGTACGGTTACTACCTCCGCTGTGGACTGGTACATGATCGATAATCTTAAATCTCAAATCCTTTTTAATATGACCTTTGTCAGTAAAGTGCTTTGGTTCTGGCAAATCTTTACCCCGTTTATGTATATCATATCTATGTTGATTGATTCGGGTCTTGAAATCACAAGACAATAACAGGGGTGCAACGGAGGGGATGTTTCCCCTGCTTATCGGGCGTTAACTGTCCTCTAATGCTTAAAGGGTCCACCTTCCAAAATCCACAGAGAGGTCAAACATTGAGTATTACGGTAAATATTTTCTAACATGTCCATCTAAATATGTTATATACATGTTACAATGCCCCTGCCCTATGTACCACATTGGGGAGACAACATGCGATTTCAAGACCCGAATCAGTCAATATAGATGCGATATACATAAATTGCGTAAAGATTTGCTGGTAGCAAAGCACTTTACTAAAGGTCAAGGCTTTGATTAGATCCTGATGGACTGTGTTTTTGCAATGATACAGAATAACACAAGGCAGACATTATTGGCATGCGTCATGGTTGAATTCCTGAGCGAGGAGAAAGGATATGCTCTGAAACACATAGAATAAAGCACCATTACCCTATGATCTTTTGTGGTCCATTTCATCGTACAGTTAGCACAGATCGCAAAAACACCGTCCATCAGGATCAAATTATAACTACCACTGTACACGTTGAGTTTGGATTTTGCATCAGCTGTACTATACTGGTTGTGGGTCCCATAAACAACCCAGGTGAGTGGCAATATTTGTCATTTTTTTGCAATATTTATAAGGATAAGACCCAATTGCCCTATTTTTTTTTTAGTTAAAGGCTTTGATTAGACCACTCCAAAAGATTTCATTTTGGTTTCATTAAGCCATTCAGAGGTTTACTGGCTGGTGTGTTTTGGACCATTGTCCTGCTGCATAACCCAAGTTTGCTTCAGTTTCAGGTCATAAACATTCTCCTCAAGATTTTTAGGTAGACAGCAAAAATCATGGTTGCATTTACCACAGCAAATCTTCCAGGTCCCAAAGAAGCAAAATAGTCCCAGCCCTACACAGTACTACCACCATATATCTTTTCTGAATTATTGTGCTACTTCTACACCAGAGTATTCTCCCAAACCTGAGTATTCTCCCAAAAGTCTTGGTAATCATCTGGCTATTTCATGTCAAAATTGAGATGAGCTTTTATGTTCTTTTTGTTCAGCATAGTTTTTCATCTTGGAGCTTTGTCATGCCTGTCATTTTTGCCCAGTCTCTTTCTTATGGCGGTGGTCTTTTGTGAACTGTTGGATGAGTTGGCTAATTTTGGGAAGGTTTTCGCCATTTGTGGATAATGGTTCCGACTGTGGATTACTGAAGTACCAAAGCTTTTGAAATGGTTTTATAAACATTTCCAGGCTGACAGATCTTAATTAATTTGTTTTCCATTTGTTCCTAAGTTTCTTTGTATTGCGGCATGATGTCTAGCTTTTAATGATCTTTTGGTCTACTTTATTTTGCTGAGCAGGTCGTATTTAAGTGATTTCTTGACTGAGAATAGGCGTGGCAGTAATCAGGCCTGGGTGTAGCTAGGGAAATTGAACTTAGCTTCCCAAAAAAGTGATAAATCACTTTATGTTTTTAATAGGCGGGGGGGGAGGGGGTAAATCACTTTTTAGCTGTACATACCGTGTTTCCCCGAAAATAAGACAGCGTCTTATATTAATTTTTGGTCTGAAAGATGCACCATGTCTTATTTTCGGGGGGTGTCTTACTTTATCATTACCTTGCAGCCCCCAATAAAGAAACCGCATCATCCCCAAATATGGTACCGTATCAGTGACACACACACACTCAGGGGCACACACACACAGGGGCACACACAAACACACAGGGGCACATAAACACAGGGGCACACACACACAGGGACATGCATACACACAGGGGCACACACACACACACATGGGCACACACAGGGGCACACACAAACACACAGGGGCACAGAAAGGGGCGCATACACACAGACAGGAACACTTCTCACCGGTCCCTGCTGCATTCTGGTGACGCTCTGAGCTGCCCGCTACTGTCCTGGTGCCCGCCGCTGTCTTGGTGTTCACCGCTGCAAGGAGGACGGCACCGCTCTCATTTGCTTGGTGCCGTAGGTGTACAGTGCCACTGTCCCAACCAATCACAGGCCAGGAGCCGCCCAGGCAGCCAATCACAGACCAGAAGCTGACGTCATGCAGCGACTGGCCTGTGATTGGCCGCTGGTCAGTTACTGGCCTGTGATTGGCTGGTACAGTGGCGGGGGTTATGAAAAATAGAGCAGTGCCAGTCTACATGCATCTACGGCACCGCTCACAGTGATGGGCACCGGGACACGAGAGGGGGGCAGGCTGGAGGCGGGGGCGGGCTGGATGAGTCACAGCTGTATGCCCCAATCTTCAGATTGGTAGCATACTGATTATAATAAAATAGACAAATCTATATATGACTGGCATCACCACAAGTGTAGGTGCAGGCAGAAAATTATATACTTATATAAAAGGTTATCTGCCGCGACACTACTATTTATCATGAATTTGTAGCTCAATGAGTGGCACTTGAAACAAAAGGATCAATGGGTATAGTGAATGTGTGTATTGCAGAAACTGCCCTATGCTAAATAAGGAAAACCGGAGAGCTTGGTTTCAATAGTGGCCACTAAAGAGTAAGCCTGACACCCACTACACGGAGCCTCGACTGTCAGGTCCTGACACTATGCCCTAATGAAATGTGGAGATGTGAGTGGGTTTATATGCCCATGGATGTAATTAAAAACAATGAACAGGTGTGTGCTGGGCTCTTACAATGGTGACCATGCATGGCTATCAGACTAGGAAAGGGAGAAAGGGGAAAATTTATATATCAGTAGGAGATCAGTCAAAAATACAACAATATGCAAATCTATATATGACTGGCATCACCACAAGTGTAGGTGCAGACATAAAATTATATACTTACATAAAAGGTTATCTGCCGTGACACTACTATTTATCATGAATTTGTAGCTCAATCAGTGGCACTTGAAACAAAAGGATCAATGGGTATAGTGAATGTGTGTATTGCAGAAACTGCCCTATGCTAAATAAGGAAAACCGGAGATCTTGGTTTCAATAGTGGCCACTAGAGAATAAGCCTGACACCCACTACACGGAGCCTCCACTGTCAGGTCCTGACACTATGCCCTAATGAAATGTGGAGATGTGAGTGGGTTTATATGCCCATGGATGTAATTAAAAACAATGAACAGGTGTGTGCAGGGCTCTAACAATGGTGACCATGCATGGCTATCAGACTAGGAAAGGGAGAAAGGGGAAAATTTATATATCAGTAGGAGCTCAGTCAAAAATACAACAATATGTAAATCTATATATGACTGGCATCACCACAAGTGTAGGTGCAGGCAGAAAATTATATACTTACATAAAAGATATAAAAGGCCGACCAATGAGAA
>JARQOC010000004.1:205452482-205524937 GCA_033576535.1 Allobates femoralis | reverse complement strand
AATGAAAACATATTTATCAGAGTTGTGTCTTTATGGTGGGTTCTCACCAGCTTGATCAGGACATTTTTCCCCTCTGGTATGTAACTTGCAGATGTATCCTAAGACTCCTTGAAAGCTCTTGATCTATATGTGTAATGATCAGAATTTTTGCAATGCATTCCTCATTTTAAGTAATATGGAATTAGGAGTACTTAATAGAAATTAGAACATTTATTTGAGTTAAATTTAACTATTCTCAAATGTATTAAATATTTGCACTCGCCAAAGTGGGGATTTTTTGTAATTTTCTTCCACACAGATTTAGCAAAATGGTGGCCAGTTAGCCACCATTTTTCTGTACCGTAAATGGCCATCAAAAGGTTTAAAATAAAAAAAGTTATGCTCACAACTGCTACCCCAGTCCCCCTTCCCTCATTGACCAGTCTACTGTACTCTTCACATTTTGTTACAGTTACTGATAGTACTGAAATCTTCAGTCTCTTCATGCTAGACAAGAACTTCTGGATCTGATGAATCCTAGGATGGAGTTTATGAAACAGTACTGGGTCTCATCAAACAAGAAGTCCTGGGTTAGCCTGAAGAACCCACGGATTTAAGCACTTGGGTCAGAAGTAAGAAAATGCGACAAGAGCCGAATGGGGGATGTTGAGGAACACAGGAGCTGGAGAGGTGATGGGTAAGATAAGTATATGTATTTTCTTACTATATGAATAATCCATTTATTATGATCTGTAGTCTAGAAACATCCCAGATCATAAAAAGGGACATTCAATTTGCAGAAAATAACTTGCTGCAAATAAAATTTAGTGCATTTGACTTATTCCAAATCCATTCATATCTAATGCTGATATATCTAATTCCTTCACTACACCAAAAACATGAGCTGGAGTATAATTGTGGTGTCCAGTGCAAGTGGAAGGGTGTCTATGACATCAAGTACCTGTCCTTCTCTGCCTCCATTTACACTGATGTCATTTCACGAAACATGAGGTTTTAATATTAGAGAATTAGAGACTGTTATGATTGTGGTGCATCTTGTTGCAGTGGGATGGTTTTGCACTTTTTTGATTAAAAAAAGTGTACTGTATACTAAGAATCCAATGTCATTCATAAGTACTATCATTTTTTACTTTTTTTTTTATAGTTGGCATATGCTTATGTTGTTCCGATCATAGGTTTTGACTGTGAAAAGTCCACATTGTGAGCTTGGTTCTATGCAGTGCATGTATACCAACTTTAACTCCTGATCATGTCTTTTGTGTTGCCTTGTTTCCTATTTGTGTTATGTATAAACAAGGGTATGGATCTTCCTCTCCTTGAGATAAATATTTCATTTATGTAGCATCCCAAGGTGGAGTGTCTGTTTAGCTAGTCCTCAGTCCTTCTCTGCTCCATCTATATTTATGTTGTTCGATGCTAGGTGAGGTTTCAATCTTAGGGGAATAGATATGGTTTGCACTTTAAAAAAAAATCAAAACATTGTATACTAAGTACCCTACTTTATTTGTATTTACTACTACGAGACTTGAATGAAAAGTATTATCTCCCCCTTCATAACTCCTCAGCAGATAGCAGCACTGGTATGCAGTGGGTACTGGACTTTTCCACAGACTCTCCTCTACAGCTCCAGTTCATGGGAAGCCTTAGTAATGTATGGTTGCGTTGTTACAGTGTAAAGAATGACACCCTTTTTACAGCAGGGTATGTGGTCATCTACATACCATATTTTTTTACGACACTGTATAATAAAAATGACACAGGTAATTCATGTCAAAACATGTATGCTAAAATGTTACATTATTATGGTTCATAAGAAACACTATACTTAAAAATAGGGAATATGCACTCTCATATACTGAAAACAAAAAATCGCTACTAATAAAAAATCTAGCTGTGAGGAAATGTATGAAATATTTGACGATGTAAATATGAATTATTGTGGATGCATTATTACTAAATGTTAATTTTGTGCCTGACTAAGGCCCCTTTCACACTGGTGTTTTTTTGAAAATGCGGCAGATCTGGCAGATTTACTGCATCTGTCACCTAATGGCCGCACTTGAGGCACACTTGCGGCAAGCCCCATGCATTGTCTATGGGGCTTGCGGCAGGTGTGGCAAGTGCGGTTTTGCCGGTTGTGGCAGATGCGGCATTTGCGGCTAAGGAAAAAAAACGCGGTCAGCCGCGTCTTTTTTCACGGCCGCAAGTATCGCATCTGCCGCAACCGTCAGAACTGCACTTGCCGCCCCCCTAATCTGTCACCTAGTTAAATCAGCCTAGGCTATCATTACCTGTCCCTGCACCTTCCTATTACTATTTTAACTATCCCTCTCTCTCCTAAATGTGTGATGTGAATGTGTTATAAAAGGTTTTTATAAATTACTGCCTCCTATGAAAATGAAGCGGGGGGCTACCATTACTAGCACCCCTGACATCCTCTTTTGCTCCCTTTCGCTGCCTCCTAGAGTCTATATAAGGCCCCGATGGGCGTGGTATTGCAATTACAATGCTTAGCCTGCCTCAGAGCCCTCTGTGCAGTTCAGGGTATGACGCCGAACACGCAATTTCCGGTACTGTATCGCCCGACATCAAGCTGCACATTGCGCATGCTCTGTGGAGCACATTACGGCAGCTCATCACAGATGGGGGTTGGGAGGTTGTCTAAAAAACAATAGTGGGGGATCCAGAAATATTGATTTTAGTCAGGCATCTTTTTGTAGGAGTGGTTGCAGTTTCCATGCAGATTCTCTTAGCACCTCCAGACTTGGATTGTAGGTGACTACAAGAGGAACTCTGGTGTTTTCTTCTCTAGTTTTGTAAAGTAGGAGATGATTCTTTGATATTCTGGTGGCTCTTGTAATCTGGTTCTCGATTGCTCTTGGATGGTAGCCCTGGTTCAAAAAAGTCTCCCAAATGAGAGCAGCATAATGTAGAGACAGAGACCCTGATTCCAGTGATGTGTCACTTACTGAGCTGCTTGCTGTCATTTTTATAAAATCAATGTTTTCTCTTCTGAAGATTTAGCAGTTTGTGAATATACCAGACTACCAGACTAATGAAAATCTCAAGCTGTTTAAACAGTCATTGTATTAAAACTACCCTGAGCAGCCCTATAAGTGACACATCCCTTGAATCAGGATCTCGAGTCCTATACTATGCTACTCTCAGATTAGGTTGCAAAAACCAGGTGACAGGTTCCCTTTAAGTCAATTGACTGTCTAGATTTGAGGTGGAGCGCTGCTGGCCTGTCAGGTCAGGGCTTTCCTCCAAATTCCTTTCACATTGTCCATGGAATGTGCACTCTCCAAAGTCTTCATTGCTCCATAGTTTCCCTGCCACAGGGGCATGCACAACATCTGTTTTTGGTTTTCCTGTGAATTGAACCAACAACCTATATCATTGCAGGCAACAGCTAATGCTATGAGCCAAAGCTTACACTAAAGGGCCTGTCACACGCGTCAATATCGCCTGCACGATATCGGCTGCACGTGACGTTGCAGCGATATTGACGCGTGTGACATACTGAATCAACCAGCGATAAATCGCTGGTTGATGATCGCCAGGTTTCAGAATCAGTCCTAAAACCTGGCGATTGTCGCCCGGTGTACACGCAGCATTGCTGCGTGTGACACCGGGAGTAGCGATATTCCAGCTCCCAGCGCCTCTCACAAGCGCTGGGAGCTGGTAACTAAGGTAAACTGCGGGTATCTAGGCAGCGCGCGCTGCCTAGATACCCGACGTGTACCTTAGTTACCAGCCTCCTCCGCTCACCGGCTGGTATCTAAGGTACACAGCGGGTAACTAGGGTCCCTAGTTACCCGCTGTGTACCTTAGATACCAGACGGTGAGCGGAGGAGGCTGGTAACTAAGGTACACGTCGGCTATCTAGGCAGCGCGCGCTGCCTAGATACCCGCAGTTTACCTTGGAGACCAGCCTGCTCCCGCTTCCAGCAGCCTGGCAGCGGGAGCAAGACATCGTGGAAACGATATTTAAATCGTTTCCATGATGTCTCTGGTCAATTGATCGCTGGTGAGTCTGTCTGTGTGACAGCTCACCAGCAATCAGCCGTCAATGTCGTCAGCGATCATCTCGCTGACGACATTGACGCGTGTGACAGGCCCTTAACAAGTATGTGAACCCACAGGCAGATTACATTAATAGATAGAGATGAATAGAGCTAGATAGCTAAATAACTAGGTATAAACACAAAGCTTTCTGAGCAGCAATGCTTGTGGGTGCAGATTCATCTTAGCTTCCTTCACAGCTAAATATACATACGAAATAAAGAGTTCAGCTGCAGTACTCCATTAGGATGTAATCTCTTGCCTTTATTGTGACTCCAAGTACAGGGCACGGCTACGTTTCAGGCTCCCTTGCCTTTTGTCAAGCTCTATAGCCCAGATATTTATACATGTTACCTCTTTACATTCATTACCACATCCATTAACCAATTTACATATAATATAATAAAAGTGCTCATGTGTTTACATATTGATTGCATGTATTCATTAGTGTCTCTTTTTATACACCTTTTAATAGTTGTGATATTCATTTTTATCAAAGATATTATATATTATACTGCTTAATGTATTGATAAGGGGTCTCTCTCACATCTGTATTAAATAATCGCCTTAATTGAATTTAGAATTAACATAGTATATACAGGACGCCATTACCTTGCTTTTCCATGTGTAGTGCAGGGCTCAGCGTTGCGGACGTTGCTACTGCACATGCGCTAGTTCCCTGTTTACAATTGCTATGGTTACGGGGGGAGTGTCACTACGCGCCATCTTGGAGTTTCTGCACCTGCACCTTCTTCTCCACCTCTACTATGACGGCGATTATAGGGAATCTTTAGTGCTGTAGCGTTATTGGAATACTTTTAGTGTTATAAAAATGTTTTTTAAAGTGCTGCAATGTGCTTAATAAAATATAATTTTTGTTTCTTTTGCATTATCCTGATTTTATTTCTCTTAAGGAAAACCCGTCGCTTTATTTCTAAGCTGCTTCTCTCTCATTCCCATTGGCGCTGTAGACTATGTTATATGCCAGAAATACGGTGATATTTTAGAAAAAGCTTTCATTAATAAAAAAATAGAAAAAAAAATTTTCTGAAGAAAGCAGAATCTTTCGTGTTTGAGATCCCCATTCTCAATTTTTTTTGCAGTATTCACCTCTAGATGTAGATCAAAAACAAAGAGACAAAAAGATATCTAACATGATATCCATTGCATATTTATTGGATACAAGCTGAAACTTTTCACAGTCACAGAAACTTTTCTGCTCTTATAATATTGTCTAAGCATTAATAAATGTATTGTCTATGGTATTGTATATGGAATTACATTTATTAATGCTTGGACAATATTATAAGACCAGACGTATACTGCGAGGACTAAGATCAAATATCCGTCCAACATCATTTATGGATAATGTAAATTACTGTGAAAAGTTTCAGTTTGTATCCAATAAATATGCAATGGATATCATGTTAGTTAACATGGAGTTTTTACAAGAAGAAATAGTCAAAGTAACACAAGAGAATAATGACATGGAGGCAGAAATCAAAAGTTTATGAAAAATAGAAGAGTTCACAAAATTTAAAGTGACAGTGCACACAAAATTATAGAAGATGAGACGCGAACTAGACGAGATAAAACGTCAAAAATGGGCCAGAGGTGCAGAAGATTAAAAAAATGTAGACTAATTTAGGGATGGCGAAGTAACAAACCAAAATAAGGAGAAAGATCCAGCAGAGAATTACCGGAATGCTTGTTTATTTGCTATACAAAAACCTCCATAAAGCAGCGGGGTGTGCATCAAGCCAAATGTAAGAAACAGTTGAAAAAGGAAAAAGAAGGTTATTACAAGCCCCAAAGACTTTCATATAATAATGTGAAAAACGTATATAAATCTGACTCTTTCCACAGACGTTAACAGTTCAATAGAGGACAAAGAGGAGGGTGCCACCGCAACAGGATCCAGAAAGAAAAAAGACAAACACCGACCATATCAAAGACAGCCGAAGCGGAAGGATCAGGCCTAGTGGTGAACATATCAAGTAAATTACTAACTCCCTCTCAAATAAAACTGTTAGATAAGGGGTTAAATTTCAATATATCTGGACATGTAGATTGGTTTGATGTAGATGTTGACATGTACAAATTTTTCAGAAATGTTAAGTTAAAAAATGGTTTAGTAATAGTATAACCAGTGTAAAAGCTAGAGAAAGTGAAATAACATTGAGAGATTTGAAGTTATATAAAAAAGTGATTTTGTTCCACAAGAAGTCAGTCCAGCCATAGAAATGTTCATAGCGTCAGTAAAAAGAGACATAGAAGATTTAAAATCAAATATGGTAAAAACTTTAAAAAAACCTAATATAACTTCCCAAGAATATAAAGCATTGCAAGAGTTGGTCCATGACGGCGATCTTGTAATAAAACTCGCCGATAAAGGGGGCGCGGTCATTGTCATGGACCGAGCTCAGTATATGCAAGAAGCAAAAAAACAACTACAAGATGTGGAGGTATATAAGGAACTACAAAGAGATCCAAAATTTGAGATACAAAATATGTTTAAAAATGTATTGGGAATGGCCATGAGGGGAGGTCTGATAGACCAAGATATGCATGACTATTTAATGATTAAACATCACAGAACACCTGTGTTGTATTTACTTCCTAAAATACACAAGTCATTAACACAACCAGCAGGAAGACCCATTGTTGCTGGAATCAATTCTATTTTCAGCAACGTGGGAGTCTTCCTGGAAAAATATTAGCGCCATTAGAAAAAGAAGCACAGTCATATACAAAGGACACTGGCCATTTCCTTCAAAGGTTATCGCAATTGACACCCCAAGAAAATTACATATTGGTATCTTTTGATGTTACGGCACTTTATACCTCAATACAACACGATATGGGAATTGCAGCTGTAAAGAAAATATTTAATTCTACAGTTGAATGTAAATAGTTGATAATAAGGTTATTAGAAATATGTCTCAGAGAAAATTACTTTCTATTTGAAGACAAATATTATAAACAACAGATCGTAACAGCCATGGGTGAACACATGGCAAGTTCTTATGCGAATCTAACGATGACCATATTGGAGGAGGTTTCAACAGAAAACAGGGTGCACCGCAATGATCTGAATTATATCAAGGGAAGGAGGGGTCGCTCACCGTGCCAAGGTGGACAGATATGCAAGGCGGAGAGAAGACATGGCACATTGAGGGAGCAACACACACACGAGTAGTAGAATAGTGAAAATTATAACTTTATTAGTGCAATAGACCAAACAAGAATAAAAACAATTAAAACCATGGGGTGCCAATGCAGAACACAACGCTGAACATATGTACAGAATACAATGCTGACAAAACATGAGCAGGATATGACACAATATCGGTGATCACAACAGGTTAGACAAAATACAGGATTGAGTTGTAGGGAGAGACCCGAGGGTGGGGATGAGAGCAGGTACGAGAAGTACTAGTGCTACTTCACCACAATATTTTACATAAATACGCTTGTTAGCCCAATATAAGGTGTACAGTGTTATGGGTAACCAAAAATTCAGCAAATCATCCAATGAATAGGAGTCGTTTAGTGGTCCCAAACACAGTGGTCCCTAGGGGTGGTCACATATGGATAATAACAAAGATCTTATCCATGAGCTAACTAACCGTATAATTGGTACAAAGACCACCCATATATATATTGGGTACCCCCTATTTTTTGCATATAGTCAAACAGTGTAGGTCACCGTATCCACTGACAGTGGAAGATAAAGTGCATATTACCAGTCCGTAAATTGTCCGAAGTGTCAGTCCGAGGTATGAAGCGAGGTGACTGCAGGGCACCCAGGCCCCACGCGTATCGCTGCCAGGGCGCAGCTTCCTCAGGGGAAGTATAAGTCTGTTGCACATTGGAACTCATTTTATATCTGTTGGTAATTAATGATTGGATACAGCTGAGAGAGCACAATTGGACCACATGATATTGCCATAGGTGGAAGTGACATCACAATCACAACTCCGTGACCATGGTAACAAGTAAACAGTGTACCTTATACCTATTACAGGAAGTGACATAGCGGAAGTGACATCGCAGTCACAGCTCAGTGACCATGGTAACAAGTAAACAGTATATCTTATACCTATTACAGGAAGTGGAAGTGACATCGCAGTCACAACTCAGTGACCATGGTATCAAGAAAACACTATATCTTATACCTATTACAGGAAGTGGAAGTGACATCGCAGTCACAGCTCAGTGACCATGGTAACAAGTAAACACTATATCATATACCTATTACAGGAAGTGGAAGTGACATCGCAGTCACAGCTCAGTGACCATGGTAACAAGTAAACAGTATATCTTATACCTATTACAGGAAGTGATTGGTGAGGTCGAGTGCGTTTGTCTTGAAATCCGAGTTACTGGAGCAATTTCGTCTCACCCTTAAGAATTGTCCGGTTGGTATACCCTGGCGAAGGTGTCTAGGATGAAAGCTGGAAAATTTCAAGAGAGAGTTGTGACTGCGATGTCATTTCCACTTCCTGTAATAGGTATAAGATATAGTGTTTACTTGTTACCATGGTCACTGAGCTGTGACTGCGATGTCACTTCCACTTCCTGTAATAGGTATAAGATATAGTGTTTACTTGTTACCATGGTCACTGAGCTGTGACTGCGATGTCACTTCCACTTCCTGTAATAGGTATATGATATAGTGTTTACTTGTTACCATGGTCACTGAGCTGTGACTGCGATGTCACTTCCACTTCCTGTAATAGGTATAAGATATACTGTTTACTTGTTACCATGGTCACTGAGCTGTGACTGCGATGTCACTTCCACTTCCTGTAATAGGTATATGATATAGTGTTTACTTGTTACCATGGTCACTGAGCTGTGACTGCGATGTCACTTCCACTTCCTGTAATAGGTATAAGATATACTGTTTACTTGTTACCATGGTCACTGAGTTGTGACTGCGATGTCACTTCCACTTCCTGTAATAGGTATAAGATATAGTGTTTACTTGTTACCATGGTCACTGAGCTGTGACTGTGATGTCACTTCCACTTCCTGTAATAGGTATATGATATAGTGTATACTTGTTACCATGGTCACTGAGCTGTGACTGCGATGTCACTTCCACTTCCTGTAATAGGTATAAGATATACTGTTTACTTGTTACCATGGTCACTGAGTTGTGACTGCGATGTCACTTCCACTTCCTGTAATAGGTATAAGATATAGTGTTTACTTGTTACCAAGGTCACTGAGCTGTGACTGCGATGTCACTTCCACTTCCTGTAATAGGTATAAAGATATACTGTTTACTTGTTACCATGGTCACTGAGCTGTGACTGCGATGTCACTTCCACTTCCTGTAATAGGTATATGATATAGTGTTTACTTGTTGCCATGGTCACTGAGCTGTGACTGCGATGTCACTTCCACTTCCTGTAATAGGTATAAGATATAGTGTTTACTTGTTACCATGGTCACTGAGCTGTGACTGCGATGTCACTTCCACTTCCTGTAATAGGTATATGATATAGTGTTTACTTGTTACCATGGTCACTGAGCTGTGACTGCGATGTCACTTCCACTTCCTGTAATAGGTATAAGATATAGTGTTTTCTTGATACCATGGTCACTGAGTTGTGACTGCGATGTCACTTCCACTTCCTGTAATAGGTATAAGATATACTGTTTACTTGTTACCATGGTCACTGAGCTGTGACTGCGATGTCACTTCCGCTATGTCACTTCCTGTAATAGGTATAAGGTACACTGTTTACTTGTTACCATGGTCACGGAGTTGTGATTGTGATGTCACTTCCACTTCCTGTAATAGGTATAAGATATAGTGTTTACTTGTTACCATGGTCACTGAGCTGTGACTGCGATGTCACTTCCACTTCCTGTAATAGGTATAAGATATAGTGTTTACTTGTTACCATGGTCACTGAGCTGTGACTGCGATGTCACTTCCACTTCCTGTAATAGGTATATGATATAGTGTTTACTTGTTACCATGGTCACTGAGCTGTGACTGCGATGTCACTTCCACTTCCTGTAATAGGTATAAGATATACTGTTTACTTGTTACCATGGTCACTGAGCTGTGACTGCGATGTCACTTCCACTTCCTGTAATAGGTATATGATATAGTGTTTACTTGTTGCCATGGTCACTGAGCTGTGACTGCGATGTCACTTCCACTTCCTGTAATAGGTATAAGATATAGTGTTTACTTGTTACCATGGTCACTGAGCTGTGACTGCGATGTCACTTCCACTTCCTGTAATAGGTATATGATATAGTGTTTACTTGTTACCATGGTCACTGAGCTGTGACTGCGATGTCACTTCCACTTCCTGTAATAGGTATAAGATATAGTGTTTTCTTGATACCATGGTCACTGAGTTGTGACTGCGATGTCACTTCCACTTCCTGTAATAGGTATAAGATATACTGTTTACTTGTTACCATGGTCACTGAGCTGTGACTGCGATGTCACTTCCGCTATGTCACTTCCTGTAATAGGTATAAGATATACTGTTTACTTGTTACCATGGTCACTGAGTTGTGACTGCGATGTCACTTCCACTTCCTGTAATAGGTATAAGATATAGTGTTTACTTGTTACCATGGTCACTGAGCTGTGACTGTGATGTCACTTCCACTTCCTGTAATAGGTATATGATATAGTGTATACTTGTTACCATGGTCACTGAGCTGTGACTGCGATGTCACTTCCACTTCCTGTAATAGGTATAAGATATACTGTTTACTTGTTACCATGGTCACTGAGTTGTGACTGCGATGTCACTTCCACTTCCTGTAATAGGTATAAGATATAGTGTTTACTTGTTACCATGGTCACTGAGCTGTGACTGCGATGTCACTTCCACTTCCTGTAATAGGTATAAGATATACTGTTTACTTGTTACCATGGTCACTGAGCTGTGACTGCGATGTCACTTCCACTTCCTGTAATAGGTATATGATATAGTGTTTACTTGTTGCCATGGTCACTGAGCTGTGACTGCGATGTCACTTCCACTTCCTGTAATAGGTATAAGATATAGTGTTTACTTGTTACCATGGTCACTGAGCTGTGACTGCGATGTCACTTCCACTTCCTGTAATAGGTATATGATATAGTGTTTACTTGTTACCATGGTCACTGAGCTGTGACTGCGATGTCACTTCCACTTCCTGTAATAGGTATAAGATATAGTGTTTTCTTGATACCATGGTCACTGAGTTGTGACTGCGATGTCACTTCCACTTCCTGTAATAGGTATAAGATATACTGTTTACTTGTTACCATGGTCACTGAGCTGTGACTGCGATGTCACTTCCGCTATGTCACTTCCTGTAATAGGTATAAGGTACACTGTTTACTTGTTACCATGGTCACGGAGTTGTGATTGTGATGTCACTTCCACCTATGGCAATATCATGTGGTCCAATTGTGCTCTCTCAGCTGTATCCAATCATTAATTACCAACAGATATAAAATGAGTTCCAATGTGCAACAGACTTATACTTCCCCTGAGGAAGCTGCGCCCTGGCAGCGATACGCGTGGGGCCTGGGTGCCCTGCAGTCACCTCGCTTCATACCTCGGACTGACACTTCGGACAATTTACGGACTGGTAATATGCACTTTATCTTCCACTGTCAGTGGATACGGTGACCTACACTGTTTGACTATATGCAAAAAATAGGGGGTACCCAATATATATATGGGTGGTCTTTATACCAATTATACGGTTAGTTAGCTCATGGATAAGATCTTTGTTATTATCCATATGTGACCACCCCTAGGGACCACTGTGTTTGGGACCACTAAACGACTCCTATTCATTGGATGATTTGCTGAATTTTTGGTTACCCATAACACTGTACACCTTATATTGGGCTAACAAGCGTATTTATGTAAAATATTGTGGTGAAGTAGCACTAGTACTTCTCGTACCTGCTCTCATCCCCCACCCTCGGGTCTCTCCCTACAACTCAATCCTGTATTTTGTCTAACCTGTTGTGATCACCGATATTGTGTCATATCCTGCTCATGTTTTGTCAGCATTGTATTCTGTACATATGTTCAGCGTTGTGTTCTGCATTGGCACCCCATGGTTTTAATTGTTTTTATTCTTGTTTGGTCTATTGCACTAATAAAGTTATAATTTTCACTATTCTACTACTCGTGTGTGTGTTGCTCCCTCAATGTGCCATGTCTTCTCTTCGCCTTGCATATTGGAGGAGGAACACATCTATGTATCAGCCCACTACAAACATGTGATACAGTGGAACCGTTACATAGATGATGTGTTTCTCCTTTGGCGTGGAACACAGAAACAGCTGGATGAGTTTCACACCTACTTGAATGCAGTGGATTGTACTATTAAATTTACAGTAGTACACTCAAAATCGGAAATCCAATTTTTGGATGTCAATATAAAGCTACAGAAAAGGAAAATTCAAACAAATCTACACATAAAACAGACAGAAATAAATTACTCCATTTTAAAAGTAACCATACACACCAAACAAAAAAAGCAACCCCATTAGGACTAATAACAAGAGTCCAAAGGATAGTGAGTGAGGAAAAAGAAAAAGAGAAAGCACTGGAGTTATTATTAGAAACATTTGAACAACAAGGTTACCCGAGAAATATCCTTCAACAACAAAAAAATAGGGCTAAAAGTATAAATAAAAATAAAATCAAAGAGGATAGAAAAAGAATAGCTCTAGTGATGAAATATGGTGAGGCGTCTGAAGATATCCAAAAAATAGTCAGAAAACATTGGCCAGTTTTAACAAATGCACACCCTGAAGTGGAGGAATTTAAAAATCCCCCCCTGATTACATATAGGAAAGGGAAAAGGTTAAAGAAACAACTAATAAATGTAGATATTGGAAGTGCCAAAAGAAACAGTCCAATCAACCTTGACTGGTAAATAAAGAGTTGGGTGTTTCCCGTGTAGACTGAGTAGCATGTCAACAAATCTTGAGAAGTGACAGCTTTATACATTATAGAACAGGAGAACGTTATAATATCAACCATTTTATGACATGCTCATCAGATTATGTAATTTATTTATTAGAGTGCCCATGCAAGCTCTATTATGTAGGGGAGACTACATTGGAGCTAAAAATAAGACTAAGTCAACACAGATATTGTATTCGAAAAAAACTCACAGGATTACCTATCCCAAAACATTGGATAGAAGCAAAACACTCAGAAAGAGACTTAAAATGGAGGATCATTGATATGGTGCCACAAATGAGAAGAGGGGGGATAGAGAAAAGACCCTCAAAGAAAAAGAGCTTAGATGGATAAATAAGTTGGGGACCCTAAAACAACCCGAATTAAACGTCGATTATAAATTAAGTGTGGTACTCTAGTAAAAGACATGAAAACCTTAATAATCTGCCCTCATCCAGAAAGTATGTACATTTAAGTCACATTCTTTAGAAAAATTAGTATAATGATGAATAACAGTAGTCTTTTTGTCTCTCTGTTTTTGATCTACATCTAGAGGTGAATACTGCAATGAAAATTGAGAATGGGGACCTCAAACACAAAAGATTCTGCTTTCTTCAGAAAATAATTTTTTCTATTTTCTTTATTAATGAAAGCTTTTTCTAAAATATCACCGTATTTCTGGCATATAACATAGTCTACAGCGCCATTGCCAATTGATTAATGTTTGAAAACACTTTAAAACAAGTACCTTATATATTTATGCACTAAAAAACGACAAGGTGGCGCGTAGTAACACTCCCCCGTAGCCATAGCAATTGTAAACAGGGAACTAGCGCATGTGCAGTAGCAACGTCCGCAACGCTGAGCCTCGCACTACACAATGAAAAGCAAGGTAATGGCGTCCTGTATATACTATGTTAGTTCTGAAATCAATTAAGGCGATTATTTAATACAGATGTGAGAGAGGTCCCTTATCAATACATTAAGCAGTATAATATATAATATCTTTGATAAAAATGAATATCACAACTATTAAAAGGTGTATAAAAAGAGACACTAATGAATACATGCAATCAATATGTAAACACATGAGCACTTTTATTATATTATATGTAAATTGATTAATGGATGTGGTAATGAATGTAATGAGGTAACATGTATAAATATCTGGGCTTGTGATTGCTTGACAAAAGGCAAGGGAGCCTGAAACGTAGCCGTGCCCTGTACTTGGAGCCACAATAAAGCATAAGATGACATCCTACTGGAGTGCTGCAGCTGAACTCTTTATTTCATAGCTAACTAGGTAGGTAGAGAGCTAGTGAGATAGATAGCTAGATAGCTAGGTTGGGAGAGAGCTAGAGAGATAGATAGTTAGATAGCTATCTATGGATAGCAATGTACTTGCATTCTAGATGGAAAGTAAAGTCAGGGTTTATTCATATAAAACTGGTAAAAATTAATAAAAACAATACAAAAATGAAATTATTTTATGCATTTTTAGTTTTTTAAAATAAACTTCACAAAACAGGAAATATTTGATATCCCTGTAATCGTAACAACACCACAATACAGAGATGAGATAATTTACGGTGATGGACAAATGGCATAAAAAAATTGTGATTGACTTTTTCCTTCATTAAATTAATAAAAAGAATAAAAAAATTAACACTGAGACAAAGTTCACATAAAGCATAAATTTTGAATTTATCCTTGTTTATTTTTTGTGCACATGTCCGTATCGCATGGTTCAATACCAGTCTTCTCTACATATGGTATGTTTTCTGCTTTTTTATGTATTTTTCTACTTATTTAATGTATTTTTGACGCACATGTTTAGGCTTTGTGTATTAAAGCATTTGACAGGAGATGAATATATTCCTCAGCTAAGTGTCACATACTGTATGTCTTATACGGGTGCATGCAGATGATCCAAAATGCTACGTTGTACAGTACCAGCATAGTGGATGGGATTTCTAGAAATCCCATGCTCACTGTGGTACTCACCTCCATTGCGTTATTTCAGCTGCAGTGCGGGTTGTCGGCGTTCCGCATCTCATGTTAATTTAAGATGTGATCTCCAGCTGGTGACTGCAGGGAAAAGCCGTTTTGCACTGAATGCAGTTTGTGGACACATGGTGGCTGCGGTCTCTCTGCGTTCATCCCTGGCTTCAGGCAGGTCCGGGGGCGTCCAACAGGCAGTGCCTCTAGATCGTGTCCACATACCTTAAGAGCCTTTGGAGTCTTTACAGATTTATCAGTGTGCAACAAAATCTATTTTTTGTAAACATTTAGCACACTTGGTGAACTTGAATTCCAAATATTCGTTTTTCTCTAGTGAAACAAATTCTTTCACATACATCATTTGGTAATTTATGCTCTCTGATGTTGATATTGCCTATGTTCATAGCTGAACTATCCTCTGACCTAACTGACAGATTATGAGCAAACCCTAGCTTAAAACCATGTAAGATGATAAAAAATACATGACCCTAAATCATATTTCTTTTTTTTATTAGTAACCTTTTCTCTTCAAGTGCTCCAGGCTTCCTTATGATTTGCTGCTCTGTCAGGAAAAAAAGGTATTTATGTCTTAGATGTAATTTGCCATTGTATTTATGATACCATGGATCTCAGAGACGAAATACAGTATTAAAGGAAAAGCAGAATCCAAGAAAAATATTACATTTTGAAAGATCATTACGATCCTAAAAAAGAAATGTAACGTTTCAAAGAGACAGAAAATAAAACCAGAGTAACAAATTGGGTTTACATAAACTGCCCTTCTAAGTGCTAAAATAATAAAACAAAAATCTATTCCTATATATAGCGACCATTTAAATATACTTTTAAACATCCTCAGAAAAGAACACAGCCATAACTTATTATTGCACAGAAAGTATAATTTCTCTGAATATTACTATTTCCTTAATGGCATGACAGGGAGATGGCACATTTATTGCTTCATGAATTAAAGAAGTATCTGATGGCTTCAGTATACATTAAAATTGAAGATGGCACTTTCTGCATAAAGTGCACTAATCCTCCCAGATGTGAAGGATGAAAATTGAAAATGAGTTGAACCCTTTAAAAAAAAATTATATATACATATATATATATATATATTTATATACTGTACATACCGTATATACTCGTGTATAAGCCGACCCGTGTACAAGCCGACCCCCCTACTTTTGCCCCCAAAACCTGTAAAAACCTATTGACTCGTGTATAAGCCGAGGGTGGACTCCATCACAGGTATACAGCCCCCTGCAGTGTGGTATACAGGCCCCTCAGTGGTATACAGGCCTCCCCAGTGGTAGTATACAGCAGCCTCCCCAGTGGTAGTATACAACAGCCTCCCCAGTGGTATATACAGGCCCCAGCAGTATATACAGCAGCCCCAGTGGTATACAGCAGCCTCCCCAGTGGTATATACAGTCCCCAGCAGTATTACAGCAGCCTCCCCAGTGGTATATACAGGCCCCTGCAGTATTACAGCAGCCTCCCCAGTGGTATATACAGGCCCCAGCAGTATATACAGCAGCCCCAGTGGTATATGTGGTATACAGCAGCCTCCCCAGTGGTATATACAGGCCCCAGAAGTATACACAGCATCCCCAGTGGTATACAGCAGCCTCCCCAGTGGTATATACAGGCCCCAGCAGTATATACAGCAGCCCCAGTGGTATACAGCAGTCTCCCCAGTGGTAAATACAGGCCCCAGCAGTATTACAGAAGCCTCCCCAGTGGTATATACAGGCCCCAGCAGTATATACAGCAGCCCCAGTGGTATACAGCAGCCTCCCCAGTGGTATATACAGGCCCCAGCAGTATATACAGCAGCCCCAGTAGTATACAGGCCCCAGTGGTATATACAGGCCCCAGTGGTATATACAGGCCCCAGTGGTATATACAGGCCCCAGTGGTATACAGGCCCCAGTGGTATATACAGGCCCCAGTGGTATATACAGGCCCCAGTGGTATACAGGGCCCCCCCTTGCTGCCGCACACCTGTAAAGTAATACATCCTTATACTTATCCCTGTCGCTGTCACCGACACTGCTCTGACATCGTGCTCCTCCGGGTCTTCCTGCTTCTTCCTGCTTGTGACCGACGGGCGCAGGCAATGACGTCATTGCCTGTGCGCTTGAGGAGGAAGCATGAAGAAGCAGGAAGAAGCCTGAAGACCCGGAGGAGCACGATGTCAGAGCAGTGGCGGTGACAGCGACAGGGATAAGTATAAGGATGTATTACTTTACAGGTATGCAGCAGCAAGGCGGGGCCCTGTATACCGATGGGGGGGGGGGGGGGCGGCCTGTATACTGTATACACCTATGACTCGTGTATAAGCCGAGGGGGGGACTTTTCAGCACTTTTTTTGTGCTGAAAAACTCAGCTTATACACGAGTATATACGGTAAATTATATAATTATACACAAGTAGTAATTAAAGAGGTTTTCCAGGCTTTTTTTTACTATTGTATGCAAAACAGGTTGCAGAATGTTGCTAGTTTGCAATATACAATCAGCTTTTTACACCGAGCCTAAAAACTACACTTTAGCATATGACCACCCTCACTGCTGATTTTTATAATATGAGCACAAGCCAACTAGTCTATTCCTTTTCAGAGTCTAGTCGTAATGTAGCAACTGATGGTGTACACAGTCTTTGGCAGAACATCCTTCTTGAAGCTCTGCTTCTTCTGTACAGATGTTGAAAGCAATACTCACGTTTGATGAGGTAGCTCCTTGAGCTTCCCATCACCTGTGGGAAAGTCTGTGACAGCACTGGCATTAAACTGCTGATAGCCGGGATATACAGCTGAATGGAACAAATTTCATGTGACTGGCAGTAAAGAATAAGAAGAAAGAGGAACAAGCTACAGAAGTTGAAAGAGATATATCAGCCCCATCCCCCTGATGATGCTTCATTTGAGTATCCCAGCATGCACTGGGATATTTATATGAAGCATTGTCAGACAGAAATTAGGGGAAAACAATTAATAGTAGTTAGGCTGGGGTCACACTTGTGCTGGGACCCACGTTTACAGGCAGCGCTAAAATCTTAGCAATTTCTGCCATTAAGGACAGCGTTAACGGCAAGCACTGCCTGGCAACTGGGCCCCGTAGAAACCTGTACTTTACTATAGTTGCAGTCGCACACAGAGATTCAAGATGGGCGCTTTTCAACAGCGCACAGGAAAACACTGCAGGCAGCGTTTCCTGTGTGCTCATCTTGTTCAAAGTTTTTATTGGTTTTACAAGATAAAGGATTGTGTTACAACCATATAACATTACAATCAATTTGACAGATTTACAAAGAAGTTTTGTTCTTTTTAACACCATTAGAGAATCAGATTTGAATGTTAGTCTATATCCAATAATACAAATTACAATAGTATCGAATTTGTAAAGTTAATCTGTTTGAATTATTACGAGAAAAAAAAAAAATCATTTCTAAGTGGAATAAAGTAATTTTCAAATTCAAACTCAGAACATCTGTAAACAAAATTACATGTTAACATGGTAGGAAAGAGAAGGGAAAGGGGGGGAGGGGTGGGGATAAGTAGAGTCTATTTAATTGGGTGAAGAGTAGTTAGAACTAGTGTTAGAATGCTTTGAAATAGGGTTGTGTTTGGAAGGAAAAAGTTTGTTCCAAGGTTCCCATTTTTTTTTGTATTTATTTAATGTTTTAGATCTCAGCGAATGGGATAGTTCATGGGCGTTGTGTTCAGCAGTTCTTTCCAAGAGAGCCGTGAAGGTGGGAGCCTCAATGTCTCTCCATTTGGCGGCAATTAAAGTTTTTGCTATTAAAATGATATGTATAGTCAGAGGTCTAGATTGCCAGGGTATCGATTCACTGTCAAGGAGAAGCAGAACCAATTCCGGAGTGAGTGTACAATTAGTTCCTGTCAGGTCTGTAATCAGAAGTTGGATCTCATTCCAAAAAGTTTCTAGTTTTTTACAGTGCCAATAAATATGTGAGATATTTCCCACTTCCAGAAGACAGCGCCAGCATAATGGGGAGTAATCTTCCTTGATTGTATGTAATCGTTGGGGTGTATAATACCATCTGGTGAGTGTTTTGTAGTGGGTTTCTATTAGTGAGGTACATGGTATCATTTTTTGGAGTTTCAAGAGTGAGAGACTTATTGATTCCACGTCAATTAGAATACTTAATTCTTTTTCCCAAGCAAGCAGGTTAGGAGTTTTAGATATAAATGTATCTGAGTTAATGATTTTGTATATACTTTTTGTAGACCAGAATACTGGGGTGAGATGATACTTGAAGAGTTGTGTAATGGGTAGGGGAAAGAGGAAGTTTGGTTTTTTCTTGTTAATATAATTGTTGATTTTCTCCCAAGTTGATAATTCTTGATCTTGTAGTTTGAAAGTAGAGCGTAATTCGGCAAAGGAAATTAGCTGGTTTCTCCTGTCAATTATATCTGATATGAGGTTAACTCCTAGGTTTTTCCAGGAGTTTAAGTTGAGGAATGGAACTAAAAGGTTTAAAATTTCGGAAGGTATCCAGTTGTTTGTGGTAATTGATGATGAATTTTCAGTCGCTTTTGTAACTAGATGCTTCCACGCTTGGATTGTCGCTTTGATAGTTAGTTCTTGAGGGAGTCTTTTTGTTTTATCACATAAGTGGGAGAGGAGAAGTAGATTGAGTTTATGTTTAGGGTATTTGGATTCTTCTATGGACAGCCAACTGGGTCTCATATTCTCGCTCCACCAAGTTCTACTTAGGATGATTAAGGTTGAGTTGTAGTACGCTGAAAGGTTGGGAATGGCCAATCCTCCATTCATTCTACTTTTTTCTAGAGTATTTCTTGCCACTCTCGGTTTTTTTTGTCCCCATATAAAGTTGTAAAGTTGAGATTGGAGCTTTTTTATCCATTTCTGTTTAATTGGGATTGGGAGGGAGCGAAAAACATAAATAATTTTTGGAAGAACAAACATTCTATAGGATTCAATCTTTCCTATCCAGGACAGGTCAATTTTAGAGATGTGTGCCAGGTCTTTTTGAATATTTTTATGTAAGGTTTCCAGGTTAGTGTCTATCAGAGTCGAGGTATGAGAAGTGATTTGTATATCTAAATAATCCAATGTTTTATTATCCCAAGTTAGGTTATGTTCTTTTTTGAGTGTGGACATAGTTTTGAAATCTAGATTAAAGTGAAGTACTTGGGTTTTATTAAGGTTAATTTTATATGAGGAGACTTCTGAAAATTCCTGAATAGTTAGTAGGAGGTTCCTGAGAGAGTTAATAGGATCCGAAAGAGTGAGAATAACGTCATCAGCGAATAGGCTGACTTTGTATTCTTTGGTCTTGGTGTGAATACCTCTTATATGTTGGTTCATTCGGATTTTTTCTGCTAAGGGCTCGATGTATAGGTCAAATAGTGAGGGGGATAGTGGACAACCCTGTCTAGTTCCATTTGATAGGGGAAAGGTATCTGAGAGCGTGTTGTTGGTCAATATATTTGCTGTTGGGTTGGTATATAATGCTTTGATAATGTTGATAATATTGCCTTTGAAGCCAAATCTCTCCATTGTGGCAAAAAGTTAATCCCAATGGACTCTGTCGAACGCTTTTACAGCGTCGACAGAGACCACCACCGCCGGGATTTTCTGTTTCTCTATGTGGGATAATAAATTAATAGTTCTTCGATTGACGTCTGCCGAACCTCTATTTTGGATGAAGCCTACTTGGTCACTATGTATAAGTTTAGGGGTAAGTTTCTGTAATCTAGTGTTGATCGTTTTTGATATGATTTTAAGGTCTGAATTAAGTAGGGAAATTGGTCTAAAGTTTGCTACATCTTCTGGGTCACCTTTATTTTTTGGAATAACTGTAATAGTAGCTTGAAGGGTTTCTTTAGATAGAGGTGCATTGGGGTTGGTAAGTGAGTTTAATAACTTAGTTAAATAAGGTGCTAAAATTTCCTGGTATGCAGCATAATATTCGTTTTGTAATCCGTCGGGTCCAGGGGATTTTAGTTTTTTTTAGAGATTTGATTGTGTCTAATATTTCTTCTACTGTGAAAGGGGAGTTTAAGTCTTCAAGATCTTTTTTGGAGAGGGAAGGTAGGTCCATTGTGTTAAGAAAGGTAGTGATTTTGGATTGGGAAGCAATATGTTCTGAATGAGATTGTTGTAGGTTGTACAGGCACTTGTAGAAGTCAGCAAAGGTGTCCGAGATTGTTTGTGGCATTTTTTCTAGAATATTGTTCTTGTTTTTAATTTGAGAAATATTAGTTTTGGATCTACGAACTTTTATGAGTTTCGCAAATAGTTTAGATGGCTTATTAGAGCAATTATGAAAGTTTGATTTATTTAGACGAGAAATCTTATCGTAGTCAGATACCAATAAGGATTTAAGTTCCATTCTTAATTTGAGGATTTCTTTCATAGTTAATTCATTGGGATGACTAGCTACAGATAATTCTAGTTCTTTGATTTTATGAATTAAGTTCTTTGTTTCCAAAAGCAAAGATTTTTTATGTCTGGAATTAAGTTGTATTAAGATCCCTCTTATCACAGATTTGTGAGCGGACCAGATAGTTGAGATAGGAATTTCTTCGAGGTTGTTTTCGCTAAAATATAATTTTAATGTTTGTTCTATTTCTGATTTGAAGTGTGGATGGGAAAAGAGAAAGGAGTTTGGTCTCCATACATTTCTACGGTTTTGGGGGCAGCCATGGGAGGTTACAAATAAAACTGGTGAGTGGTCTGACCAAGATTTCGGGAGGATTTTGACTGATTTAATGCATCTAAGGGAGGAGATATCAGTGAGGATTAGGTCGATACGTGACAGGGATTTGTGGACGTTGGAAAAGTGGGTATATTCTATTGAGGAGGAGTTTATACATCTAAAGGCATCGTAAAGTTCTTCTTTTTTTAGTAGTGGGTCTAATTGGGTGTTTTGATTTCTGCTCTTGTTGGAAGAATCAAGGTTACTGTTTGGGACTGCATTGAAGTCTCCGAAGAAATACAAGATACCTTCTTGTTTCTGTCGTACAATTCGTAGAAGTTTTTTTAAGAATGCGATTTGACCATAGTTAGGGGCGTAAATATTAACTAATGTATGGGTAACATTGTCTAATTGGCATATGAGGATTAAATATCTTCCTTCTGTATCTTGAATTAGTTCTTTTTTTTTCAAATTTGATCGTTTCTTTAATTAGTATAGCTACGCCTGCTTTCTTTTTTTTATTTGATGCTAGAAAAATGTGAGGGTAACGTGGATTTGAGAATTTAGGTTGATTCTCAGCACTGAATCTAGTTTCCTGCAGTCCGGCAACGTCTATGTTAAGTTTTTTTAGCTCCTTCCATGTATAAAACCGTTTTTGTGGTGAGTTAAGACCATTAGTGTTTAGTGATAGGAAGTTGTGGGTCATAGTAATTGTTGGAGTAACTTGGTTAAATAAGACTCTACTGGGGAGGAGTGGGTTAGGAAAAAGAAAGGAAAAGTAGGGTTACGTAAAGAAACCAATCAACAGGGGAGGGGAGAATGGAGGAGTAAAATTAAGTAATCAGGTATTCGTCACTCAGTGACGTGTCGAAAAATTGTTCAGAGGAAGGGTTCTACGGAACCGATGTTTTCCTTCCTTGAGGCTAATGTTTTGGCCAGAGTGCCATTTTGTGATTGTTTATCAGAGTCGTTGTTGTTGAAGAGGTTTTCAGCTTGAGCCTTTGATATGGAGGTCTTTTAGGGTTTCAAGTCCTATTCCCGCCTCTTCAATGGTGTAGTTTTTTTCTTTATAGGTGAAAATGACATTTGAAGAGGGGTGGCTCCATCTATATAAAATTTGGTTGGCTCTTAAGACGTCTGTTATTGGTTTTAGAGACCGTCTTTTGTTTAGAGTCTCTTTTGAAATGTCAAGAAAGACCTTGATGTTGTTGTAGGGAGAAGGCAGGGTTTTATTTTTTTTCAAGTATTCATTTAGTTGGTCCTTGGTTTGAAAAAAAGAAAATTTGGCAATGACATCTCTAGGGATATCTTCTGCTAATCGAACAGGTTTAGGCAGTCTGTGTGCCCTTTCTATTGAATATTCGATTTCTTGTTTGCCTGGGACAGTTTTTTTTGTTAGGTTTTTGATAAAGTTTGGGAGATCTTGTGGTTTAACCGTTTCGAGAATTCCTCTAAATTTAAGATTTACTCTTCTGTCTCTGTCCTCCCTATCAGCCAATTTATCCTTTAGGTATTTGATTTCTTCCTTCATTTTTATCTGTTCGGTCTTGGTTGATTTGGTGTCAATTTTGAGTTCGGAGATTGCCTGGTCCTGTCTGTCTACTCTGGATGCTATTGTGGCAACAGTAGTTTTGATTTCATCTAAGTGAGAGTCCAAATTGTCTTCCAATTTAAATTGGAATGCAGTAAAGAGATTCACCATAAAGTCTTTGTCTAGAGGTTGGCCCGGCTTGTAGTTAAGGAGAGATTCCAGTCCCATTGTGTCTGTTTTCATTTTTCGTCTAACAGGGCTTCTAGTAGTGGAATCCTGATTTAAGGTCGGATTGCTTTTGGTGGGGGTCATAGCGTTAGTTTTAGAGGGGGTACTCATCTCTTTCCTTTTGGATGAATATGAGGATTCGTTCATAGGTGTTTCTGCTGGGGTCTCAAAGTGATCGCCTTGTTTGCCCTTTTTGATAGTCTGAGTGGACTGGTATGGTGTGGGTATCTTACTTTTCAATGGTGATTTTTGTAAATCTCCTGCAAGTTCAATTTCTTGAGGAGTTGAGGTAGGTTTGGCTTTAGAAGGCATATTGTGTCAGACTTTGTCTGAATATTCTAGTGGGTTTTTGGTGGTAGTTCACTTAGGATATTGGTGATTGGAGAGGTGTTATCAGCACCCTGTATAGTGGGGCTTTAGATGTAGGAACTTATAAAGTCGTGAGGTAAGGGATTTTTGTTTCTAGAATTAGTCACAGGTAGAGTGTAGGATTACATATGTAACAATAGAAACTTAAAGTCTAATTATTAGTTTCAATCAAACATTCAATTAAAGATATCACTAGAATGCAGACTTTTACACTTAATATATAATACAATATATAACAAAGTAATCTCTCTTGAGGAAGATATAAGGCTTGTTATAATTGATCCAGATATCCAGGACATAAACTATTGGAAATTTATACAGGATAGTTTAACTTTCAGGCAAAACAGGACCTTAAGTTATGAACTGTTTTCTTATTACCTCATAAAAGCCGGCTGCAGATAGATGTGAGGTAAAAAAGTGTCTCTTTCACCCTGTCTGGTGTCAAGTTTCAGGTCTGAGTTTACAAATCTTCTCTCTGGATTTTAGCAGACAGATAGTGCAGGCAGACTTATAGAATTAGATTTTGTTGTAGAGTAGCAGATCTATAGTTAGTCTGTTTAGATAAATCAGCAGGTATGTCAAAGTACAGCTCAACAAGTAGTGGAGGAGGGGAGATAGGGAAAACAAATGGGAAAGGTCCAAGCTGTTTGGCTGTTGTGGTATGAGAAAGGAATTACCTGCTCGGCTACAGCACAACACAAGGGTGAAGGAAAGTTGTTTATTGAGGCTTGTGTGCATTGGAATGTCAAAGGAGAGCACTCACTTGCTTGGAGATCTTAATCTCTTTCTCTCTGCTTTCAATGTTCGTTTCTGTGCTGCATGGGAGCAAGCTTGTAAAGTTAGGATCTCTTTCTTTACTGTATTACACACTGCTGTAACCTGGCTGCGTCAGGAGGTGGCGCTCCAGAGCTGTCAGAAGTCGCACTTTCAATGTCAGGATCTGTAATATCCCTCCGCCTGATTTCTCCCTGCGATCCGGTAGGCAAATAGTCCCTCACCGTTTGTCACCGATTCTTGCGTCTTGTGCGAACAAACTTTGAAAAATCTTTACTATGATGGGAAATGCTTTGTATCCCTTCTCCCAAATGGGAGTAAGTGATATATCACGCAGCTCCTCACGGCTCCTCCGGTCCCGGGTCTGTCCGCAGTCGGTTAAGTCCTCAGGTGGGATACCGGGGGCTTGTGAAATGTAGGAGTATAAGGTTTAGTCACCCTGAGACGTCAGGCAGTTCAGAATCTCTGTGTGAGAGAGAGGACTGGAAGCTGCACATTGAGGAAAATGGCGCCCAGAGCTGACAAAATCCTGTCTGAGGTAATATAAGGTCCCGGTGTGAGTTCTCCTTACCGGAGCCACTAGTTGGTTGACCCGAGTGTTCCTCAGCTCTTTACTAACAGTTCTATGTAGCTTTGGTGGGATAGTCTATCTTGTATCAGACCGAAATTCCCGTCGCTGTTTCAAAGGCACAGGAGCTCAGTGGGATTCTGACTACTCCATGGAGCTGCAGGCCAAGCCTCTCCTGTGTGCTCATCTAATGCACACATCCTGGAGCTCTGTGTGTGGCTGCAACAAAGGTAAATTACTGGTTTCTATGGGGCCCCGTTGCCAGGCAGCGCTTGCTGTTAACGCTGTCCGCAATGGCAGAAATTGCTAAGATTTTGGCGATGCCTGAAAATGTGGGTCCCAGCACAAGTGTGACCCCAGCCTTAGTGTCAGTAGAGGTGAGCAAAAGTTCTCCGACATGTTCGCCAATTTCAAATTGGAATAAACCTGAACATTTCGGATTTGTTATTATGAACCCGAACATTTTGCGAAAAAGTCGGTGCTTGTTCGGTAGGTGATGGGATGACAAAAAGCATTACTAGTGAAGTGATGCTTTTCTTCTACCTTATGACTGTCTAGGCAGTATCTGTTTACTGGGAAGAGGGGGTAGGGAGCGGTCAGAGGAGTGTCGGACTTCATTTTTTATTCCTGGCACATACTGTGTGGATGTTACTGCAGCCAATCAAGGAGCAAAAACCATCCACAACTTTGAGACACAAGGGCTTGTGACATTGACTGTCAAAGTTACATGTCTGTTAACTTAAAAGAAATAAAAATGTCGCATTGGCGCCATTTTGAGAGTGTTACTGCTTAGGGAGACTGATGCTGCCACTGCACAGAAAGATAGTCAGCTACTTGATCTCTTTTTCGCTAGAATAGGAGTAAGAGAGGGTCCATCTGGACTTAGGTATTTCTTCTTAGAACAAGTGCTTACCTAATCTGTGTGCATTTCCAAAGACATATTTTTTACATAGAACAAGTGATTACTGAATCTTTGTAGTTCCCTTAACAGGTTTTTTTTGGCCTCAAAAAAGTCATTGCCAAATCTCTGTTGTCAAATAACTTTTTTTTGGCCTCAAACATGTGCTTTCCAAATGTTTGTGGTTCCCCTAACAGGCTTTTTTAGCCTCAAAAAAGTAATTTCCAAATCTCTGTCTGTTGTCAAATAACATTATTTAGGGCCCCAAACAAGTACTTTAAAAATCTTTTTGGTTCCCCTAAGGATAGTGTCACATTTGCGTAATGACCCTAGCCTGATGGAAGCGCTAAAAACTTAGAGCCAGGCAGGCGTAGCACATAGCGTTAATGGCAGGTAACGCTATGTGCTGCCTGCCTGTACATTACTATGTTAACCTTATGTATCACACACCCGCCGGCTCCTCTCAGCAGACCAGCATATGCGCTTTTGGACAGCGCACAGGAAAATGCTGCAGACCGCATTTCCTGTGCGCTGTCCAAAAGTGTATATCCGGGTCTGCTGAGTGGAGCCGGGGTGCGGTAAGCTGAATGTTACCATAGCAATGCACAGGCAGTCGGCGCATAGCGTTACCTGCTGTTAATGCTATTCCCTTTGCCTGCCTGGCATTAAGTTTATGACAGATGCGCCAGACTAGGGTTATGACACATGTGTGACCCTAGTGTTTTTTGGCTTCAAAAAAGTAATTGCCAAATCTCTGTGTGTTGTCAAATAACATTTCTTTGGACTTCAAAAAAGTGTTTTCCAAATCTGTATGTATAAAACATGAATGGGAAAATCCGAGGTCATGGTAGAAAGGAGAATAGGTGTCGTGATGTAAGGGGAAATTGGCTTAGTGTTCGAGGTGTATGTGGAGTTGCTGCTACAACTAAAGTTGCTGAAAGCTGTACTGATCAAATACCAGCTCATTGTTTCCAAAGTCTAGGCACAACTTCTTTTACTGCACGGGTTACTCTAATCACTTTCTTTGGCAGCAACAGAGTGGTATGACTTGCAGATGAGGCCAAGAAGGAGCACTTGCTACAGTGATTGGTAAGCACTGCATTAAGAGGCCTCTCCTTCTCTTCCTCTGTCTCAACATCTCTCACAGTACAGTTCACAGTGGAGTTGCATAGCCAGTCTCCAAACTTTAATCCCATATAAAACATATGGAGAGAGCTGAAGCTCAGAGTTGCCAAGCGACAGCCTCAAAATAGTGATGATTTAGAGATGATCTGCTAAGAGGAGTGGGCCAAAATTCCTCCTGACATGTACGCAAACCTTATCATCAACTACAAGAATCATCTGACTGCTGTGCTTGCCAACAAGAGTTTTGCGTCCAAGTATTAAGTCGTTTGCCAGAGGGATCAAATACTTATTTCTCTCTGCAAAATACAAATAACTTTATATAATTTAGACAATGTTTATAGATTTTATTTTTGATATTCTATCTATCACTGTTAAAATTAACCTACTTTAAAATTGTAGACTGTTCATGTCTTTGTCAGTGGGCAAACGTACAAAATCAGCAAGGGATCAAAATACTTATTTCCCACACTGTAACACCAGTTCCAGCTAGGAATATATATATACCTCAGTCCTTTTAATGACAAGCCCACAATAATACATATATACAAAAATATGCTGCCACCTCCAACTGCTTATCAGGCCAATTGATCATCTATTTTAATGGTAAAATTAGGCTATACAGGGTCATGGTTTTTCATCAAGAGCAAGAGGAACAACAACACTATTACATTTTATAGATTTAATCCAAAAAACTTGGCAGTGTTTACAAAAATATGCAAGGTTTTACAAAAGGACAAATAACAGTACATTACAGAAAGTTACATGAAAATATGAGGGATTAAAATAAGAAAGTTACTAAAGCTGTGGACCAGGGATGACTCAAGTATAGGGAGGGAAAGACTCCTTAGACGAAATATGATTCGGGTCCCCAGCATGGTTTTAGCTGTCTCCCTTGGATCTGAAATGGCAACAAAAGTGCAACTTATTTTTACAAATTTCTGAATTTGTTTTTCACCAGTTTAATAAAAAAGCTATATATGTCAATATATATATCTACAAACTCATACTGACCTGGGGAATCATAATGCAAGGTTACTTTTATCATAAAGTGAACATGGTAAATAAAAAAAGTATTGTGGAATTGCACTTGTCTTCCAATTTCACAGCAATTGGAAAAAAATGTCACCTCCATTAAGCATAAGGATAACTGTGATAATTAATGAATAAAAAAATCACATTTGTAACAAGGAAAATTTCTCCAGTGCAAAATAATGAAAACAAATGGTTTTAGTTCTGACATCAGAAACAATGTCCCTTCAGCCTGTGGATTATACTGCGTATTATATGTAAAACACTGAATTCTAAGCTATTTCGTTTTATGTATCTGCACTTTTTATGTCCTGGTATTCCTGCAGTATATTTTTAATTTCCAATTATAGAAACAGGATATTGGCACATAAAACAGACTACTTCTGAGTATGAGAATAGAACAGTGGCTTTACTACTAAATAATAAAGCAAGAAAAAGAAACTTATCAGCTCTCTACATTTAAAAACGAGTTATTGTAAAATTCTTTGAATCATGTTGCTTTTCAAAGTTGGTAAACTTACACCACAAATATCAGGATATGATGAGCCAAGAGAAGACATAAGGCTGGCTTCACATTAGCGTATGGAACGCTGCGTATCAAACGCAGCCAAACGCTTGCGCACATGCATTCCTATGTTTAGCATGGGAACGCATGTGCCTGCGTATGGCTGCGTTTGGCAGAATTTGCGTTCGGATGCGCATATTTTATGTGCCCTCCGACCGCACTTCATACGCAGCTTGCAGCATTTTTTTGTGCGTTCGCGGTGCTTGCTCTATCCGCAAGCGCCTGCAAGCGCACCAAAAATGCATTGATCTCAATGGGTCCGCAGTATCCTCTGCATGACACCGCAGGAGAACGCTGCGGATCACATTGAGATCTCTCCCGGTGGCCGCCGGTGATGTCACAGGAGCTCACCGACGGCCACCGGGAGATCAACTGGAGCCTCTGATGTTCTCCTCCTCCCCGCCGCCGATAATCTGCTAGCGATGTCGGCGGGGAGAACAGCTGATTTGACAGCTGTTTGAATCTTCCCGCGCTGACATCTCCTCTCGGTGTCGGCGCGGGAGATTCAAACAGCTGTCAAATCAGCTGTTTCTCCCCGCCGACATGTCCCGGAGCTTACCGGCGGCCGGGAGGAGGAGATCTCCGGCGCAGATCTCCGCCTCCGGCCCGCCCCCGGACAATGCCGATTGGCTGCCGGGCTGCACAGTGATGTGTCCGCAGGCGGACATTATCCGCTGCGGACACATCATTTAGACACTGCTTTTGACAGCGTTTGTGTCTGCATGCCATCAGCATGCAGACACAAACGCAAATGTGAAGCCAGCCTAAAGCCCTCATTTGTGCACACAAAGAGATTGACTATAGTCAACCACTTGTATATACAGTATATACAATATTACTGCTCAAAAAAACAATGGGAACATTAAACAACGCAATGTAATGTTGAAGCGTTCCCTATTTTCTTTAGCAGATATATTGTTTTCTTCTAAATAATTTGTGTGATGGTTTTACAAAATCTATTTTGAACTGTTATACATTGGTGTGTTACTCTTTGTTTAAAGGCCTCTCTCTATTAAAAAAAACTGCAAAAAAAACAAAAACAAACATGCTTTAGAAATAGTTGTCAAGATGGAAGAGCTCCAGGAAGCTTCCAAAGCTTCTGATGTAATTCAGGGAATAATGGTCAGGACAAAATTGTTGCCACCCTGAATTTAATATTTGGTTGCACACATGTTGAAATAAAAAGACTGCAATGAATTGCTTACTATAAACCATCAACAAGCTTCTTACACCTCTCAAATGCAATTATGGACTACTATTCTTAAGGTCCCGTCACACACTATTATATCGCTAACAATATCGTTGTAACGTCACCGGTTTGGTGACATTGCAGCGATGTCAAAATGATATCGTTGCGTGTGACATTTACCAACGACCAATGATGAGGTCGTTCATCGTTGGCCGTTGGTAAATGATCTGGACTATAAATTTATCGTTGGTCTCCCGCTGGCCGGCAAGCATCGGTGTGTTAGACAGCGGGAGACAAACGATGAACAATCTCCCAGCGCCGCACTTCAAGCGCTGGGAGCTGGTAAACATGGTACACAGCGGGTAACTAAGTGCCGTGCTCTGCTTAGTTACCCGCTGTTTACCCTGGATACCAGCGTTCTCACTGGTCCTGATCACTGGTAAGTCTACCTGTTTGACAGCTCACCAGCGATCAGATAACGATGTCCCAGCGATCCACATCATTGGTCAAATTACTGGGACATCATAGCGTGTAACGAGGCCTTTATGCACACTGCTCTAGGTCTCTCAGATTTGGTGCCTTTTGCCAACAGCAATTTCTCTGCATGTGTTTAATGAGATTTAGATCCAGATTCATTGCTGTCCACCTCAGAACTCTTCAGCACTTTGTTTCTATCTATTTCTGGGTGCTTCTTGAAGAATATTTGGGGTCATTGTCTTGCTGGTAAACCTATGGCCCAGTTCACATCTATGCGCCCCTTCGGTTGCCTGCCCCTGCTCACATTACGCGTTTCCAAGTGCAGCTGGACAAGCGCATGCACTGTGACACTGGCCTTTTCACACTTGCACTTCCGGGTTTCGGGCTCCTGCAGTCAGCTGCGCTTGCCCATAGCAGGTAATGGCATGAGCACAAGGGCTCTGCATCTATGCACCGATGCGCTTGCCTGCACTGGGCTGTGAATGCACCTGCGCTTGCACTTGCACCAGCGCAGGGCAGGCAATAGATGTGAACTGGGCCTACAGTCATGGCCAAAAGTATTGACACCCTGCAATTCTGTCAGATAATACTCAGTTTTTTCCTGAAAATGATTGCAATCACAAATTCTTTGGTATTATTATCTTTATTTAATTTGTCTTCAATGAAAAAAACACAAAAAGAATTGTCCTAAACCAAATTGGATATAATTCCATACCAAACATAAAAAAGGGGGTGGCAAAAGTATTAGCACCCTTAGAAAAATCATGTGATGCTTCTCTAATTTGTGTAATTAACACCACCTGTAACTTACCTGGGCACCTAACAGGTGTTGGCAATAACTAAATCACACTTGCAGCCAGTTGACATGGATTAAAGTTGACTCAACCTCTGTCCTGTGTCCTTGTGTGTACCACATTGAGCATGGAGAAAAGAAAGAAGACCAAAGAACTGTCTGAGGACTTGAGAAACCAAATTGTGAGGAAGCATGAGCAATCTCAAGGCTACAAGTCCATCTCCAAAGACCTGAATGTTCCTGTGTCTACCGTGCGCAGTGTCATCAAGAAGTTTAAAGCTCATGGCACTGTGGCTAACTTCCCTAGATGTGGACGGAAAAGAAAAATTGATGAGAGATTTCAACGCAAGATTGTGCGGATGGTGGATAAAGAACCTCGACTAACATCCAAACAAGTTCAAGCTGCTCTGCAGTCCGAGGTACAACAGTGTCAACCCGTACTATCCGTCGGCGTCTGAATGAAAAGGGACTTATGGTAGGAGACCCAGGAAGACCCCACTTCTTACCCCGAGACATAAAAAGCCAGGCTGGAGTTTGCCAAAACTTACCTGAGAAAGTCTAAACCGTTTTGGAAGAATGTTCTCTCTTTTTGGGCAAAGGCATCAACATAGAGTTTACAGGAGAAAAAAAGAGGCTTTCAAAGAAAAGAACACGGTCCTACAGTCAAACATGGCGGAGGTTCCCTGATGTTTTGGGGTTGCTTTGCTGCCTCTGGCACTGGACTGCTTGACCGTGTGCATGGCATTATGAAGTCTGAAGACTACCAACAAATTTTGCAGCATAATGTAGGGCCCAGTGTGAGATAGCTGGGTCTCCCTCAGAGGTCATGGGTCTTCCAGCAGGGCAATGACACAAAACACACTTCAAAAAGCACTAGAAAATGGTTTGAGAGAAAGCACTGGAGACTTCTAAGGTGGCCAGCAATGAGTCCAGACCTGAATCCCATAGAACACCTGTGGAGAGATCTAAAAATGGCAGTTTGGAGAAGGCACCCTTCAAATATCAGGGACCTGGAGCAGTTTGTCAAAGAAGAATGGTCTAAAATTCCAGCAGAGCATTGTAAGAAACTCATTGATGGCTACCGGAAGCGGTTGATCGCAGTTATTTTGGCTAAAGGTTGTGCAACCAAGTATTGGCTGAGGGTGCCAATACTTTTGTTCGGCCCATTTTTGGAGTTTTGTGTGAAATTATCAATGTTTTGCTTTTTGGTTCATTCTCTTTTGTGTTTTTTCATTGAAGACAAATTAAATGAAGATAATAATTCCAAAGAATTTGTGATTGCAATCATTTTCAGGAAGAAACTGAGTATTATCTGACAAATTGCAGGGGTGTCAATACTTTTGGCCAACACTGTATGACTAGTGATGAGTAAGTACGCAATATTCGTAATTGCTGTACTCATTACGAGTACTTTTTAATAATTGTGTATTCATTCCGAATAGCAAGTACAATGTAAGTCAATGGGAAAAGCGAGTAATTTTCTGCTGGACCCTACAAAGGAGTCTGGGGTCTGAGGAAAAGCTTGAAATAGATGGGAAAGTGATGGAATAAAAAATCCTGGATAATATGCCTGCATTGCATTTTCTGTGAAAAAAAATGGTTTAGGGTATTTTCAATTTAAAACACATAACAATTTACGATGTAATCCTAACTTAGCAGTTAGGTAAACCACACAACGTTTTAATAGGTAATAACACTTGTGCAGGGACCGCACTCTCAACGGTGACCGTGGTCGTGATGCAGATTCTTGGACAAAGTGCTTCGGTGTCCGCGCTGCTGCTCCAAGACCAAAGAAACACAGACACGAGAATGTCTGGTACAGCTACAGCCTTTATTTTCCGACGCGTTTCGGAGCCTCCGCCAGAGCTCCTTCCTCAGGGAACATCACCATTACACTGAACAGTTACACTTTTATAAGAAAAAAGGCGCCAAAAACATGATGGAAATTACATCAGCAAAAAGGGAGGATCTACCCATGACGTCACAATGTTTACAAAACAAATTGCCGTGACAGCCGATGAGAGAGATATCAAAATAAACATAGTGTGTGTATTAATCAAGTGCACTTGATTTCTTTGGTCTTGGAGCAGCAGCGCGGACACCGAAGCACTTTGTCCAAGAATCTGCATGCATTTCTGACTCACATATGGTTTCTGGGAATATGTTTAGAGCAGTATTTTACAGATACACAAGAACAACTACCAAGCCTAACCAAAATTGCATGTAAGGCTAGGGTCACACATGCCAATCAGTTTTTTCTACTGGTTTAATAAACACATTCGTTATTTTAGGCTGGTTTTTGTGCCTCCCATGCAGCTATGCATTTTTTGGACTTTGCATTTTTTGCCAAAAATGCTAGCAAAAACGGATCCGTTAATGAATGGTGCCTATATGTGCCATTTGTTAACGGATCAATTTCCCATAGGGCCTCATGCTAAAAAAACAGATCCGTTTTTTTACTGCACCCAAAAAACGCTGCTTGCAGTATTTTTTGGGTCCTGTTAAAAAACGCATAGCAGAGCAGTCACACTTGAGTCCAGGATCCGTTAAACAGCATCAGTTTTTGGTCTTAGAATTCTACAGTTGAGAAATGATGCAAATAACGGATCCAGGGCTTATGTGTGACCCAGGCTAACATGCCAAAAAGTTAAGAAACAAGTTTCTGCATAAACACTTGCATATAGGGCTAAATAAACCAGAGGAAAAATATTATCGCTTTTAGCGTTTGCTCACACGTACTGTTGTGGCTTTTTTTTCCCCTTTTACAATTGGGAGGGTCCTGACTTATACATTTTGTAGGTCCTTCTGTCATACATCATTTTTAGTTAGCTATTCCCCAGGACTTTACATGGCCAGATACAATGTGCCAATAGGTATGTTGATCTTTAATCTGAAAGGCCTCAGGTGGCCCTGAACATGCGTTTTTGAGGGATGCTATTACTTACACATTTGGGCAGTCTCTCTGTCATTGAGACTCAGATAGTGAATACATATTCCATAGCAGTATACAATGTGCCCATTTTAGCGTTGGGCCTCACCCTCCTCCACCTCTATGACATTTTCAGCTGTAATACAAATGTTCAAAGGGCCTGCAGTAGGATTGAAACCGAGTTTGGTGAGGGCCCAGAGGTGACCCTGTAACGTACGTTTTGGGTAGACTGCTGGTCATTGGACATTTTAGTGGTCCCTACGTCATTGAGACTTGGATAGTGGAATACATATATCATATTAGTTTACAATGTGCCCATTGTGGCATTGGGCTTCACCCTCCTTCTTCACCCCCTTGGCATTTTGTGACCCTATAATTTCAGATGGGCATGCAGTAGGCATGAAAGTTGAGTTTGTGATGGCCCAGAGGTGGCCCAGTAACATGATTTTTGAGGGACTGCTCTTCTTTGATATTTTGGTGGTCCCTTTGTCATTGAGACTTGGATAGTGGAATACATATTCCATAGCAGTTTACAAGGTGCCCATAGAATTGTTGGGCTTCACCCTTCTCCTCCACCACCACCTCCTTGACATTTTGCGGCCCTAAATTCAAATGTTCAGAGGGCCTGCAGTAAGCAAGAAATCTGAGTTTACTGAGAGCATCATGTGGTCCTGTACATACATTTGAAAGTGCCCTCCTCTACAAATTTTGGAGGTCCCTCTTGTGTACATTTGAGAATGCTCTAACTTATTCAACTAGTGGTTAGGTGCACCAGGAATACTGACCTCGTTTGTCCACTGTACAATGTGCAATAGGGTTTTTAAAAATTAGCTCTATGGGCTGAGTCATTTTAATGATGTTTTTTCTGGGAAGGGTTTGACGTTAACAGCAGTAGCATGAATCAGCTTTTTTGATGAATTTAGGTTGGCTTGCTGTCTTCTGGAGGGATTACGAACTGTGGAGATATCCACTCTTTGTTGAATTTAATCAAAGTAAGTCTGTATGCATTTTTTGTGGAAAGGCATGTGTGCCTATCTGTGAAAATTAACCCAGTGGAACTGAAAACATGCTCTGACATCACACTAGCAGCTGGGCAGGTCAGCACCTCCAAGACGTATTAGGAGAGGTCGGGCGAAGTGTTCAGCTTGGACACCCAATAATTAAAGGAAACAGAAGAGTCAGAAGGAATGGACGTATGGTCACTTAAGTACCCCTTGACCATGTTCTGCAACTTATCCCTCCTTGGCATTGTTACAGGCACAGATAGCCTTCACTATTGTGCTGGTTTATTGAAAATTGCCCAATTTGTGCATATTTTTCCCCCACCTCTATTGAACCCAGTGTTCTTGTCTCTCCCCATTATCCACTGCAGTTGAAATGAGCACTAGTACCTCTGCCTCCAGCATTGTCTGAGGGTGATGTTTTCAGCAACTGATTTACAATGGCCCTCTTGAACGATTCCATTGTAAAACTCATTGGTGACTCCAAAAGGAAAGAAGAAAATTTGTCCTTGTACCGTGTATCGAGAAAGGTGGCCAACCAATATAGGTCGTTGGATAAAATGTGTATCATGCGAGGGTCTTGCCACAGACACTTACACATGAACTGTGCCATGTAGGCCAAGCTGGCAAAAGGCAAATCTTTTGTGTCCCCAACAGTAGGAACATTACCCATCCCCTCATTTTCCTCCACCTCCTCCTCTCCAGCCAATCCAGGATAGACAGACATGAAGCTTGGGTGTCCCCTCTGTCGCATTAGGAGTCTACTTGGTAGCACAGTAAAACAAGCCTTCTCCCTCCTCATCCTCCTCATCACCACCCAATGTTGCCTCAGAATATTGGCTGGGCTGGGTAGTATCACCCATTGTGAAATATGTCTCCATACCAGCATGCTGGCCACTCAAAGCTTCATCTCTGAGATTATGCAGTGATTCTTTCAAGATACACATCAGCGGGATGGTTAGGCTGATAATAGCCTAATCACAGCTCACGAGGTTCGTGCAGCACTCAAGGTTCAAAATCTCACAAATGTCAGCGAACCACATCCGCTCAACAGTTATTAAGTGTGTTGGCTGACTCTCAATCTGACCGACATGTTGAAGCTGGTATTCAGCTACTGCCCCGTGCTGCTCACTAATCCTTGTCAACATATGATAGGTAGAGTACCACCACGTGGGTAGGTTACAACTGAGTCGGTGACTTAGCAAATTCAAAAGCTTCAGCAATTATGACTTGAAGGATTGCTACCTTCTATAGTGGCAGTAAAGTTTGTCTACTTCCTCACTGAAGTGACAATTTACATATTTCCCAGAGGAGCATTGTGGCAATATAAGGGAAATGTTTGTTGCCTATCGGGATCGGAATGGCCCTGAAATTGGATTTTCAAAGTTTTGTGAGCTTCGGCCAAAGTGGTGCGTAACCGTTGGATCTGCTGGAACACATTCCGTTAGTGTGTGTACCATTCACCAAAATGTCAAACTAATGCTTGCAGCATGCCCAATCAATTATGACTACAAAGAGCTCATATGCAAAATGGTCTGTGGAATTGAATCCAAGGACTGTATGCTTGGCCGTTGTGATAAATGCCCGGGTCCTGAAGTTTTAAAAGAATTTCTAGTCAATGTGTTTGTCAACAGTGACTCTGAAGATATTATTGAGTTCAAACAATGGATTCACACTGATCGAGACACGCTTGATACCAAACAACTGACTATCGAAGATTTCATTGAAGAATTGGTTTTGAAATTTTCTAAACTTTGTAGCCATCACTACATCGCCAAGCATCAAAGTTGCTATCTGAAATCGTTGAAGGAAAATCTGAGACCTGGAGAGCTTGTGATCCTTATGGACTTTGCTGAAAATTACTCATTTATTGTTCAAGATGCCATTCAAGGTTTCCACTGGGAAAATAGTCAAGCTACAGTACACCCATTTGTAATTTTCTTCAAGGAGTTAAATGGTGAAGCTGCGCAGAACATCAGCCTGTGCATAATAAGTGATTGCAGTTGCAGTCCACACTTTCTTAACAGTAATTGTGGAGTATCTCAAGACTCTCATCTATGGGATTCGTCATATCCACTACTTCAGCGATGGATCTGCAGCCCAGTACAAAAATTTCAAAAATTTTCTCAACTTGTGCCACCACAATGCTGATTTCAATATCAGCGCTGAATGGAATTTTTTTGATACCAGTCATGGAAAGTCGCCCTGTGATGGGATTGGAGGGATAGCAAAGAGGTTGGCAGCTCGTGCCAGTCTTCAACGCCCAACTGAAAACCAAATACTGACCCCGGTGGATTTATTCTACTTTTACAACGAGCAACTGCATGGAATCAAGTTTTTTTTTTTGTTCCAAAAGAAAAAATTGACGAAATACGGGTAGTTCAAGAGGAAAGGTTCAAAGATGGACATACAATTGCTGGAACAAGAGAAAATCACCAGTTTGTGCCAATTGATGACAAAAAGATTCGCATTTCAAGGGTGTCAAATGACCCTTCATCTTTCATTGCCCATGTAGATGGATCTGTCAGATCAGAAATGCCTTTTGTGCCAATTGCAAACCTCCAGCCAGAGCAATACATTGCCTGCATTTACGATAGGAACTGGTGGATTGGAAATATTTCTGAAATTTCAGTCGACGACCATGATGCATTAATACATTTTATGCAACCTCATGGACCAGCTAGCTTCTTTCACTGGCCTGTGAGAAATGATACATGCTGGATTTCCGAGCAGTCAATCATTGCACCAGCTGCAACAGCAATGGGCCGACAATACAGCTTCTCTGAACCGATTATGTTGCAAATTCAGAAACAATTCCAGACCACTTAGACTGAACATTATGGCTTGGGAACCAACAAAAGATGCCCAATATTAGGCTTGGATCCTAGGCAAAGACACCCTCAGGCTTCGGAACCTGCGATAAAGAGACCACCCGCGACTTGCCTTGCACGGCTATCGGCCATGGCTCCTGGGCGATGGGGCTGCCAATTCTCGAAAGACAGCATTATTACAATTCTTAATAGGATTATAATACCAATTCTTAGGGAATTGGTTGTGGTATAAGCACCATGGACCAACGCAAGGGTTTGAATAGTGCAGTTACCATTCATTGCGTATTAATAAATGACACCATGTTCAGTGGCATTTTTCTTTTCTTAAACGGAGAAACTCCAAAAAAAAAAAACAATGATCCTTGTAGAGAAAAATGTGCTCTTTCTAATGATAACAGAATTAATATATTTTAGGGGTACCCTTTTTGGGAAATTTGACCTAAAAATAGGTAAAATTAGTTTTTTTTAAGTTTTTCATCATATGTGGGTGTGAATATTTCCACAAATACATATGCTTTTACCGTGATATTGCAGCAATGCAAAGTCATGTAGATGTTTGTTGTACAGGGTAAAGCACCAGTTCCTATTGGTTTTTGGTCTTGAGTTATATATGGGCAAAGTTTGGCATAAATTTTATGCGACGCGTTTTGCAAGCTACTTTGACACAATAATAATTTTATCGTGTTTAGCAGCAAAAGTTGAGCTAGTATGCCAAATTTCAGCATCATAGCCAGTATAGAACTCTAATGGCTATGTGCCAAAGTTTGCAAAATCCTCTTAGCTGAAGCTGCAGGCTTGGGGGGGGCCTCCAGTGAAAGGTCAACAGTGCCCAATGTATTTGAGATCTGGCCCTAAAAATTTACAGAACCTCTTTTCAAACATACATGTACATCCTTATAAATTTTCAGCAAAATCGGAGAACGTCGAGTGGGAACGATTTTTAAAACTGGTCCACTTGACACGGAATGACCCAAAAATACATCAAATGAATCACAAATAGGAAGGGAAACACAATTCCAAAATCATTAAAAAGAAGTAACTAAAAAAAAAAAATACCGGTAGGTCTTCCCTGTATTTTCCTTGCCAGCGAAGCTAACCCCAAGCAGCATGGGTTGGAAGCCAGTAGCTGCTTGGTTTACCTACGCTGGCAAGAGAAAATACAGCAAAGCCCTAGACATTTTTTAGCAGGAAATTAAATACTTCAGTAATAAAAAAAAAAACACAGAAACAGGTTTTTAACTAAAAATACACTTATTTACATACATTGGGAGAGAGCACGGGGAGAGAATCACTGCTGACATGGGGAGAGCCGGCAGCCGCCACCAGCATCACAGGGCACGCCCCATCATGATGGCACTGCCCTCCCGATGCAATATCATGGGCCCTCATCTAGTTAATAATAAAGTGCAGCTCTGCAAGATTCATTACAAAGTATATCAGACTCACCAATAATTCCTATAATAGAAAAAAAATGCCATACATGCATCCAGCAAATCTCTATGTGGGAGGCGCCGATAATGGCATCCATACTGTGCTACCGTGCATGTCAGAAGCACATACTTCTGTGACAGTTGGGCTGTCCGGGCATGCGCAGTGCTGCCAAAGTGGCATGTATATGTACAGCCTAATCTTTGTCAGAGCATCATTTCCATGTAAAACAAATTTTCAAGCTCATACAAGACAGTTTTGCAAAATTTATCAAGGATAGTCTAGAGTTAATATCGAAATAGATACATGTTCTCTGATGAACTGTGTTATCTAATTACTATACAGATATGTACCTTGGAGCTATTAATTTTTCTAACCACGTTATATCTAAGAGACTACAAAGGATGATTTTTCTTTATGTTCATCAACATTGGGGAATATCTGAAACTTTGCATATCACTGAACTGAATTCTATCCATATAAAAACACATTGCGGATTCTTGTTGAAACATTTCCCTTATTCCTATTTCTTTTATTCCCATTTTTCTACATTGTTTCTTTTAAGATAAAATATATTTTATTTTAAATAACTGTATCTACCTATAAAGCTCTTAATTTGTCCAGCATATTAGTACATAAGTGTCTTTGGGACATGTATAAATCCTTCAGGTTCACCGCTATAAGACTTACTACATCAGTAATGCACTTCAATATATTAATAGACACAAAACAAAGCTTTGCTTGCCGCTCACAGTAGGTCTCGTGCCCTGCGTGAATTTTTTACTGCATCAATAGAACCGCATCAGTAGACATTAAAGTGAGTCACTGTTCTGCTTCTTCAAGCAAAATCTTTAAAAGGACCTTTGAAACTTTCAGTCACAATATTAAATCTCTCAGCCAAATGAAGACATTTTAATTCAATAGTCTGGCAAGTTCTTGTAAATGCAATGAAAAATGAAATGCTTCAGTTCCAGAACAGAGACATACAGTAAATTGCATTGGAATTTTCAATATATGTATCCAAGTCAGTTAGCCCGTTCTTTAACTCCTCAAGAGCCAAGCAATGTTTTATATTTCCGCCTTTTTTCTCTGACCCCTTCTTCCAAAAGGTGGAACTATTTTATTTTCAAGCTAACTAAGGGTTAATTTTTTGTGCGACTAATCATACTTTTGAATGACACCATCTATTTTATTATATGCTGTACTAGAAAATGGGAAAAAATTCGAAGTTGAGTAAAATTGCGAAAAAAAAGCAATTCCTCAACTTTTTTTTAAGGTTTGTTTTATTTCGGCGTTCATCCCAAAGTAAAAATATCTTGTAAATATGAATATGTGTGTCAATAAGATTTATTATGATACCAAATTCGCTTTTTTATTTAACAGGAGAAAATAATCATACATTTGTAAAAAACAAACATTTGATGGAGTTGCCATTTTACAAAGCCTGTAACATTTCTTTCCAGTTGAGGCAGCGGTGTGAAGGATTTTGATTACATGGTCACCTGATATTTATTATTAATAGTATATTAAATCCCACTGTCAGAGACTTTATTATAGGATATATACTTTTTGTGCTCTTCTTTTGGGTTTTGTCTACTCTTAAAAGTCATACAGTAGGTACGGAAAGTATTCAGACCCCTTTGAATTTTTCACTCTTTGTTTTGTTGCAGCCATTTGGCAACTTCAAAAATGTTAATTTTTTTTTCTATTAATGTACACTCTGCACCCATCTTGACCGAAAAAACCTAGACATATAGATATTTGTACAAATTTATTAAAAGTAAACTGAAATATCACATGGTCATAAGTATTCAGACCCTTTGCTCATCATTGAGTAGAAGCACCCTGTTGAGATAGTACAGACATGAGTCTTCTTGGGAATGATGCAACAAGTTTTCACATCTGGATTTGGGGATCCTCTGCCATTCTTCCTTGCAGATCCTCTCCAGTTCCATCAGGTTGGATGGTGAACCCTGGTGGACAGCCATTTCAGGTCTCTCCAAAGATGCTAAATTGAGTTTAGGTCTGGGCTCTGGATGGGCCAGCCAAGAATGGTCACAGAGTTGTTCTGGAGCCACTCCTTTGATATTTTAGCTGTGTGCTTAGGGTCATTGTCTTTTTGGAAGGTGAACCTTTAGCCACGTCTGAAGTCCAGGGCACTCTGGAACACGTTTTCATCCAGGATATCTCTGTACTTGGCCGTATTCAAATTTCCTTGAATTGTAACCATGTTTCACTGTTGGGATTATATTGGGCAGGTGATGTAAATAGACATTATGTAAGCAAATTAGCGAAGAAATGACGGCACTCACCCAATGGTAAATTCCAAGTGCAGTTTTTATTCCAGGCTGGAATAAGGGTTATTTCTACTAATCGACTGATCCTAGCATCTAGAATGTATGGGCACATTCCAGGTTACTTCAACAGCCAATCACAGACACCCCTTCTGCATTACAGCATGTGTGATTGGCTGTTGGGACACTCACACATATAGTAGTGTAAAAATCAATAAATGATTTAAAAAATGACATTGCGCTTTGCAGTATTTTTGATTCTCAGCACTGATTAAGCGGACAGCTATGGGCTGCCACCCCTAGCTGCCTGGCTTTACCTTGGCTGGCAAATCAAAATACAGGGAATCCCATTAATTTTTTTTAATTATTTAAAAAAAAATTTAAAAAATGCTTGGGCTTCTGCTGGGGGCTGGGATTCTCAGCATGGTAAGATCCAAGCGTTCTGGGCCCCCATGCTAAAAACCACAACCCGCAGCCATGTCTGGAGATGGCGCATTCATCATAGCGCTATTTTCAGGCACTTTACCTGGATCATCCAGCAGCTCTGATGGCGGCGGCATACTGGCTAATAATGGGGTTAATACAAGCTTTAAATTTTCAGCTGCACTAAGCCTGAAATTCATGATGTCATGCCAAATTAGACATGGCCACCAATAATTTCGAGTAGAGTAAAAAAAAACACAACATAAAGAAAAAATGTTTTTATTAGAAATAAAACAAAAACACATTTAGAGACAGCATCTTTATTAAAAAGAAAAAAATCCTCAGTCCGACGTAGTCCACAGGGACAGCTCTGCTACATCGCTCTGAATAGACAAGTGCCTATATAGAGCGAGAAGCAGGCTGAGACTTACATTGACAGTCAAAGTTCAATCCAGTTCATGGCTCGGGCCATGAAATCAGGTGAATCCTGATGTCACCGAGCGAACACTGCCGACACCGTCCGAAAACAGCTGAGTGCTGAGCAGGGAAGTGAATATCCTCAGAAGTTAATGAGCGGCCCCGGAAATAGAAGCGACCGGGAGACAGCAGGACGGAGAACATATCGTGGCAATGGTAAGTATAATCATATTAATTATATGCTTTATTTCACAGCCCCTGGACCCGAACTGGACCCGAACTGTAATATGGGTTTTGCAAGAAAACCCATGTTCAAGACCTAAATTCCAATGGATAAGAAACATTCTTCCCAACTGAATAGTATGGAGGGATGTCAAAAAAGTTTTTTTTTAGTAACTTGTGACTGTGCCGAGAGAACTGCAAGTCACAGATGTAGGAGGGGCTCCTGTTTTTAGGGTATAATTTGTGTGATTACCCTTATGAAAGTTTTCATCACAAATAGTACAGTCCTTTCCAACCACGATGGGTGGGGAAACACAGATGGGCGATTCTGCAGAGATGTTCACACATTTTATTCCATGGGCATTAGAGGGCTGCACCAAAGATTCACATAATCCACTAGAGGAGGAAAGCATCTACACTGAAATCTTTTGGACTTGGATCCGGGGACGAATGAAGTAGGGTCCAAGCTGAATCGAGACCCTTAGCTTCAGACGTTAACCTCAAAGGGTAGAGGTGATGATGGTGATGAGACTCAGATACCTGAGAGCACCCACAATGTACTGTGCATTCAGGGCAGGAAAAGGAAGAAGGTGACTCTCATGACGAGGAGTGGGACAACAGAGAGGATGATGATGAGGTTTGAGTTCCCATTTGAAATCAACCCAGAATCACGCAGATGAGTAGCGTAGCATAGAAAATGGAGGAGGAGGAAGATGAGGAGGTTAGGTTGGGTCTTCCTGCCCAGAGACTAAAAGCTAGAAGTAAGACAAGCACTGCATTCTCAGCCACAACTCTCGCTCTGAACAGCAGTGGTTGACAATCTGCAGTTGTCAAGTGTGGTAAGGGTTGCCTAGCCTTGGCATAATCTGACACCGCAAAGGATGACCCAACTTACGCTATTTGTAAAGTTTTTAAAACTAAACTGCGCAGAAACATTAGCAGCAGATTAACTGTCAAAAGCAATTTCTGGGAGTTGTGTAACTAATTATTCTAACTAGCCCATCCAACGGCAGAATTGAGTACATGTTTGACACATAGTTAACAAATGGAGAGTATTGTGAAGGAGTATCTAGAGCTCAATATCCATGCCATCAGGGGGTATTTTGACCCTTTTGTATTTTGGGCTTTAAAGAAGACCTGTCATCCCCCTGGTGGATGGCAAACTAAATGGAGCACTGAATGCAGCATGTCTGCTGCATTCAGGGAAGGGGTCCTCCATGTCTCTAGTCCCCCTTTAGTCTGAGAAATACACTTTAGAAAGCTTACAAATAAGAGGTCATATGGGGGTGATCTCAAGAAGAGGTTGTCGCCGCTGACACAATCCTCCCTGCCTCCTCCTTGTTTGTTCCTCCCCCTTTATGTGTCTTTCACCGCCTCCTGTTTTGCTGCGTCTGCCCTCCTCTTCTTCTGCTCTCTGTCAATCACGCTGGCGCATAGAGCAGCATTGCGTGATGTCAGTGGCAGATTCCCGCCCTGCTGTTTGAATAAAGCACAAGCACATTTAGTGCTGCATTTAGTTTGCCATGCACCAGGGGGGTGACAGGTCCTCTTTAAAAATGGAGGAGTGGGCTGAGAGCGTGCATGGGGGTCAGAGAGCGAAAATAGGGAGGGGGAGGGAGTGCACAGGGAGGGCAGAGACAGTGCACAAGGGGGGACAGAGAGACCAGTGAGCGCACAGGGTCGCAAAGAGCGCACATAGAGGTCAGACAGAGTGCAATGGGGAAAAGAAAATACAAAGGTGGGGTCAATTCAGCAAACAGAGGAGGCAGAGAGAGTACACGTCGGACATAGAGAACACATGGGGCAAAGACAAAGCAAAGGGGAGGCAGAAAGAGCACACAGGTTAGGAGCAGAGAAAGCGCATGCACACTTACTCATACGGCTGCCATCTTTAGACATGTGGGTAAACAAAGATGGCTGCGGCATGACACATCACACCGCCCACTGTTTCAACTGCAAGATTACAGTAATTATAGGATTACGTAAGAGAGAAATTTGGTGTGTGCAAATAAAGTGGATAATGAAGTGTCTCTGTTTAGTTTGAATGCAATAAAAGATACCTCTCTGTGTTGTGTTTTTTTGCTCATTATTGAAAGTATTGCTAATGGCTGGCTGTCATACTGACAGCTGTCATTAGCAATAGGGCATGATGTCAGCTGCCAAAAAAAAGCTGACATCAACTCCTTTATTACTCAGTATGCCACCACTACATGGCACCTGGAAGAGCGGTGTAACTGCCAGTTTTGGCATTTCTCATTGAGGCGCCAATTCTGTGCCAGCTGGTGGCTGCGGCTTTGAGCGTGGGGGCACAGATTACCTTGGCTGGTAATAGAAAATACAGTGGATCCCACACCATTGTTTTTTATTATTATTTAGTAAAATAATTGAAAAAAAATAAGGGCTTCCTTGTATTTTTCCTTATCAGCGAAGGCAACACTGGGCAGCGGGGTTAGCTGGCAGTAGATGCTTAGTTTACCTGCACTGGCAATAGAAGATACAGCAAAGTCCTACACAATTTTTACCAGAAAATTAAGCCAGCCCCATCGTGATGTCACTGTCCTCCCAATGCGATAGCATCGGGCTCACTTCTAGTATAACATATTGTCAAATTATTGATTAAAATAGCTTTATTGATTATTTTCTTTGTTAGTATGCATGCATAATGTATTAATGAATGTATATTTTTGCACTGAAACATGCATGTAAATATGGAGATAGACTGTCGGAGAAGGGCTCAGCTTATACACAAGTGCCCTTCACTGTCATTGTTTGCCCCTGAAAGGTATCCAATATTATACATAGGTCATCATTACTGTAACATACAGAAAATTAAACTCTGAGCTTTGATAAGATGCTATATGCAATAATGTAGTGGAATGACCATGTCTTAGGTGTTTATTTTTTACGTTAGTCATTTATTTGTCAAAAAACATCATTTAGCTCCAAAAATACCATTCTAATTTCCTATTCAGGTTTGCATTTATATTCCCATTTTAAAAACTTTATGTGTATTGTTACTGATCTCCAATATTTATAGGAAAGCGATCTAATGGACCAGAAATATTATCATATATTTACATAGAATCTTATGTTGATTGAAGAACTACTAGACATGTGCACTGATATGGTAGCATAGCATACATTGAGTGATGGTTATTTGAAAACATAGGAGTTGTAATGCCTGTAAAACACTGTTCTCCTTTCAGTCAATGGTAAAAAAAGGCCTTTCAAGTGACAAAATCCCATATCAAGTAAATCATCAAGTGACCTTGAGAAGGGTCTTATTTACTGTTTACAGAAGGATAAATATATGTTGAGAACTGTACATGTGCAGAAGGCCTTTTTGTGCAGTGATTTCACCGACATGATGGATTTTTGTAATCCTCACTACTGCATTCATTTTCTCAGCCTAAGAGTCCCTATAGGCTTAAATCAATCCCATTAAGGTAATTCAATAAGGATTGAGTTCAAGTCTGGATTTGCATTTATTTCATCAGCTAAGCAGTGGAAGAAATAAGATACAGAAAAGTTAGATGACCAGTGCAAAGAAAAGAACTTTCATGTGATTCCACTCTGTTATGTATTTTGATGAGCAAATTCTTTATGAAATCTATTTTGTTCTCTAAGCTACATCCATCCGTAAATGGTGTTATTTTGAATCTAAGTTTTCTCGTTTTCTCATGAAAAATTGACTGGACATGTAGCATTGTCTCTGAAATGAAACATGGACAGCAAGTGTGTGAATTGTAAGTTAGACATAATGCTTAAATGGAATCCATTCAGCGGGTTATTTACATTTAGGCCGAAGACCTTCATAGGGATGTAATAAAAGAGACTACACGTAATCAGGTGCAAAAAAAAACATTTACTTAACATAAAACTAATAACTGAAATACAAATATTTCAAAACGCCCGCCAAATAGTCCCCAGTTCGACTCTGTCAAAAAACTCTACAAAGAAAATTTATAGAAACAAACTTAATTTTAAGGTACCTTAAGTACTATTAAACACATATTCAATCAGAATTAGATCCTGAAGTTTCCCCAGAAAAATTACATATGATGAATAAAAACATAAAATACCAACCTTATTGAGTGTGACGTGTTCACATACAATGAGCCTGAGAGATTAGCGCAGTTATATCTGTCTTCCTGAACCTCTGCAATCCAACTGTGGTATGAGATTTCACAGAGCTGCTAGAGACAGGAGACTACCTGGAGGGAGGGGATTTCCTCACAATCTGGTGAGGAAGGAGAAATGAAAGTAAAAGAGATGTGTCTGTCAGGCCTATTGTATGTGACGGAGGGTTAAAAGCCGGCGGTAAAAAGCTGCCGGGTTTTAAACAATCATTAAGCCCCCTATTCGCTTCCCCGCAGTCTCCCATCCCGATCCTCTGCACCCAGCGCCGCCTCCCCACCCGATCCTAAGTGGGGAGGCGGCGCTGGGTGCGATCCTAACTTAGGATCGGGCGAGGAGTGGAGCACCAGTGAGCGGGGAGCGCAGGAGTCGGGCGGGGAAGCTGGCGGTGAAAAGAATTCACTGCCGGCTTTCCCGGTCAGTGCTGCGCTCCCTGCTCACTGATACCCCCTCCCCGCTGCCTGGTGCTACGCTCCCCACCCGGTCCTAACTTAGCATCAAGCGGGGAGGGGGCATCAGTGAGCGGGGAGGGGGCATCAGTGAGTGGGGAGTGCAGCACAGACCGGGAAAGGCGGCAGTGAAGTCTCACTGCTGGCTTTCCCACCTGTAGTTTAGAATGAACAGCTGATTCTGGTCAGCTGTTCATTTGGAGTAGCTCTGCTGTCAGGGTTCATGTGAGTTCATGCTTGCCTGCATGAACTCACATGAACTTTCCCACGGTTGCACAGCTCAGCTACATCTCTGGTAGAGGTTCTCTACCAGAGATGTAGCTGAGCTAAAGAAGAACCCTGGATTGAACTATGGCGGACGGAAGAGGATTTATAATAAAGATGGAGTCTCTAAGTGTCTTTTTTGTTTTATTTCTAATAAAATATGGTGCCATGGCTCACTGGGTAATAAAGGGGTTAATAAGCCTGAAATTCATGGGATCACGCCAATATTAGACATGACAGCCATGAATTTCTAGTGAATTTTTAAAAACAAAAACAACACACTGAAAAAATATTTTGTTAGAAATAAAACAAAAAAGACACTTAGAGACTCCATCTTTAATTATTAAAAAGTCCTCGTCCGTCCGGCTTTCCCGGTCTGTGCTGCACTCCCCGCTCACTGATGCCCCCTCCCCGCTCACTGATGCCCCCTCCCCGCCTGATCCTAAGTTAGGACCAAGTGGGGAGAGAAGCACCAGGCAGCTGGGAGGGGGCATCAGTGAGTGGGGAGCGCAGCACAGACCGGGAAAGCCGGCAGTGAAGTCTTCTCACCCCCAGCTTCCCCGCCCGGCTCCTGCGCTCCCCGCTCACTGGTACTGCACTCCCCGCCCAGTCCTAACTTAGTATCGGGTGGGGAGGCAGCAGGGGGAGCAGAGGATCGGGATGGGAGGCTGAAGGGAAGCGAGTAGGGGGCTTAATGATTGTTTAAAACCCAGCGGCTTTTTACCACCAGCTTTTAAACAATCATGTGGCCATTGCAGCCTTTTCCTCTGCTGCCAGACCTCTTTATAGGGTCTGGCAGCTGAAGAATTACTCGCATTAGTTGCTTCACCATTGACTTAAATTGTACTCGCTATACTCGTAACGACTACCGAGTATCGGGACCTACTCGTTATAAGTATAGCGAGTCCGAGTATTTCAGTACTCGCTCATCCCTACTTACAACCATTCATTCTCAGCTTTCTGACTACACACATTGTACACAGAAGGCTGCCATTTAGTGGTGTGGGTGGGATTCTACAGAGCTCAATGTTTAGATCTACAGCAGACACAACATGAATTTTATCAAACTGCAGCAAGCAGCCCAGTAAGGGTGGTTTCACACCTGCATTTTTTTGTCCTGCATTAGTAGCTGTCGAAATCTTGAGTGATTATAATCAGGCATGTGCCCCTATACTTAAATCTGGCTGCAGGGACATCAGGTGGCATCAGGTTTTTGATGGAAGCAGACGAGTGCGTTGTTTTGAGCCACCTCCCTGGACACAGCAAGTTGTGATTTTGCGTTGGACTAAAAATTCTGATGCGTCCAGATGCGGCGCAATTCATTAAAATTTACGCATTGATATCAATGAGCCTGCATCCAGACTGTAATGGATGCGACCAAACTCGATCAGTACTTGAAACTGAGCATGCCCAGAGTAGTTTCATACCTGGAGATATCTCTTTCTGTCTCTCTGCTGTGGTGTCATGTGTTTTTACGTCCGTCAGCGCATGCAGATGCAGCCGTTTTTGTCCTGATCAGAACGCAATGCAAGTGTGAAACCAACCTAAGTCATTCAACCCTAAATTTGGTCCTACCCCTACATAATGCTTCTCTCACATGGTTTGCAAAAACAAATTGTGTTTTTTTTAAAGTCCGTTTTTGAAACAGTTTTTTCTGAAAGTTTTTGAGACAAAGCCAGAAATGAATTCCAAATGAAATTGAAATATAAAAGAAAGACTTATTATACTTTTATTTCTGTTTATTTAATTTCTGGCTTTTGATTAAAATAATTGAATCAATGGTTCATTTAAATAACAAAAAAAAGGTTATAAAGATATTATTGAAATACTTTAACTTTGAAAAAAAATGCTGCAGCTAAATGTTGGCTGGAAGTCAGAAATAGTAAAACAGTGAACAAACATGTGTTTTTGTTATTTTTAGATATGATTTTCAAAAGATTTTCATAATGTTTTGTTTTGTGTGCCATTTTTCTGGCTGTTTGGCATCATTTTTTCCCCATAGAACTCAATTGTTTTCTTTTTAATTGCTTCAAAAATACATGTGCTAAAATAGTTATGTTGGCTGATGATACTGATGACTGGAGTGGATGTGAATCGATTCAGAGAACCCGACCTATCAGCCATAATCTGTTTTTGGTGGAGCCCTAAAAACTGCATCTTCATATGTCACAGTTCCCAGCCCCGGACTGAAGTATGTGTTATATAGCAATTGTCAGTTGAAACAGAGGTCTCAAGAACTGTAAGGGTCACGTCACACGCATCAATTTACTGAACGATATAGTTTAAGTGATTTGCTTTTATGATCGCTTAAGCGATATCATTTGTGCGTCGCTGTGTGTAATCAAACGATTTTTCTTTGAAAAATCGTTTGACGATTAATCGGGTACAATAATCTATTCTAATGTACTCTTAAGTTATGTTCGTTATATTTGTCACGTTTAAGACATAAAATTATTTACTTGTCAAAACTCAGATTGTATAAACATACAACTCACATTGTAACCTTATGATTATCCCAATGTTTCTGTTTGTCTATGTAATGTATAATATCCCTATGTATAATAACTTCCCTGTATAAACTACCCAATAAAAATATTTGAGAAATAAAAATCGTTTGATTGTTTGATTGCAGATTTGTGAACATGTTCACAAATCTATCGTTGGTCGGCTAGTGGACACGCAGCATCGCTGCGTGTGATACTGGCAGAGCAACGATGAACAAGCTCCCAGCGCCTCGCAGCCAATGCTGGGAGCTCGTATCCATGGTAAACATCAGGTTACTAAGCGCCGCGCGGCACCTAGTAGCCTGATGTTTACCATGGTTACCAGTGTTCTCGCTGGTCCACATCGTTGGTGAGTCTGCCTGTGTGACAGCTCACCAGCGATGTGAACGATATTGTTAGCGACCGCGCGTGCATGTGATCGCTAACAATATCGTTCAGTAAATTGAACCGTGTGACATGGCCCTAAGGGTACCGTCACACCTGGAGATATCGTCGGCGATTTCTATGGCGACGCTAAGGCGTGGCCTATCACCGGCGACATCGCCAAAGCGTCGCCTAATGTGACTGGGCGACGGCGACACATCTGAGTGGTCGCCTGGTTTCACATCACAGCTCTGAAACCAGGCGACCATTCTGGGGCGATGTGTACTGATCGCCGTGTGTAACGTGTCAATAGCGATGTCAAGAGCGACCTCTGCCGGTCTGCGTGGATTGGTGGCAGCTCAAGCATTCCGATTGGTAGTCTTGTTCCTCGGTGCCGTATTTGATGATGTATGCGTCCAAAGGTGTATTACCCAGGAGCGTACATACTATAAAGTAGTATGAGATTCAATGGCTAGCACACGATAGGTGTGGGGGTATGGTGCTAGTGAAGGAGGCTCGTAAGTCCCACATAAATGTCTATTAGAATCACTGCACACATACACTTAAGGAGTTTTTTTGCTTGTTGGTGAAATTTATTGAAACAAGTGCTCTTATAGTGATTGCGACAGAATGACGTTTCGGTCATTCAAGACCTTGATCACATAAGTCGCCTTGAGCTATGTTGTGGTTCATGAAGGATGTGGTCCTTATGGTCAGTATAGGAACAGCGGGTATGCCCTTAGTAGTTCTGAACTGAGGGCTGTCCTGTACAGGGTAATGGTCACTAATGCCTTTAGATTAGCCAGGGTCAGAGCGGTCGCTCTATGTGGGGTGGTGGCACGGCGGTGGAGTGTGTTCACACTCAGTTGTAGCAAGGAGGAGGTCACCAACTTACCCACAAATGATTTCACCACTGAGCATCTCAACTTTGCATTTCTGGGGGATGAGGGCTTTCCACTTCAGGCCAACCTCCTACGGCCATATCCCCAGAGGACTCTGACCCCTGAGCAATGCCTTTTTAATTACCGGCTATCCCGGGCCCGTCGTGTGGTTGAAAATGCGTTTGGGATCATGGCCAATAGATTCCACGTGTTTCATACTCCTTTAAATATGAAACAGGAATCTATCCAATTGGTAGTGATGGCGTGTTGTGTGCTACATAACTTCTTTCGTAGTAGGGATACTCAATCAAACACGCCTGGAGTTTTTGTGGATTCAGTGGACCCTGCAACTGGGGAACTCAGGCTGGGTGAGTGGCGTGCTGACGACCCAGGACTACCGTCACTCCAGCCGGTGCTCCAGGGCCACTAACAGCAGGATGCCAGGAGCAACAGGGACAGCTACTGCTCCTACTTTAATGGGCCTGGGGCAGTGTCATGGCAGAATAACATAGAGTAGCCTCAATGAACTCAACAATGAAGAAGATGATGTGGATGGTATTTGGATATGTCTCCCTGCAACCACATGATTTTTTTTTTTTGGAGGATTCCAGTATTTTGTTTTTGGATTTTGCATACACATTGCATATGGACATTGGGCCTGTTGGGGCCACGAGGACACCGAATGTGCAAATTAATCTTGACCTACACAACCATACACCTGTGTTTAGTGTTTGTTTCATTATTCTGAACCTTTGATTTTTTGTATCTTGAATGCAGAGTTGCTTCAAAGGCCGCGACTAAATTACATTAATTATGTTACAAATACTGTGTGTTTATTTGTCACAGGAAAGAGATGCATGTACCAGTATGGTGTAACAACAACGTATGGTGACATAATGTCTGATTTATAGGGGTACATAAGCATTGGGGACATATGTACGGCACCCAGGGACAGGCCTTTGTGGTGACACTGTATGGTGCCTGTGTGTGTTGTCCTCCATATACATGAATTTAATTATACATATTCTGTACACACACATGGACAAGGAAATGTTAGGTGAACAATACATATGGCCCACATAACTGCAAAGACACAAATATCTGTGCACACACATACTTGGTCATGGCTCCAATTTTATCCTGACCAACAAAGCAAGAGTGAATTTATTAGGCCCCTTTCACATTTCTGCGTTTGCTGCGTTTTGCTGCGTTTTGCTTCATTTGCGTTTTTTTCGCGTTTTTACCGCTAAAAACGCATGAAAACGCATGCATTTTTATCCCCATTGATTTTAATGGGGACGCATGAAAAACGCATGCAAAAACGCATGTACAAACGCATGTGCGTTTGCAAAAACGCACAACGCATGCGTTTTTTGCAAGCGCAGCTCAAAACGTGGCAAACAACATGCGTTTGTACATGCGTTTTTGCATGCGTTTTTCATGCGTCCCCATTAAAATCAATGGGGATAAAAACGCATGCGTTTTCATGCGTTTTTAGCGGTAAAAACGCGAAAAAAACGCAAATGAAGCAAAACGCAGCAAACGCAGAAATGTGAAAGGGGCCTTAGTCAACGCAGTAGCACAACACACATTACATAAGCGCCATATGGCTTCACTATACAATTACTCGACACACGAGCGCTCTGTTTTGCCTTGTTGCCCACGCCAATGCCTATAGCAATAATCCGCTACCCATCACACGAGAGTTAACTGAGCACCGAGCCAATACGCACATGCATGCTTACATTTTACGATGTGGCGCTGCGAACAAGGACACAGTAATTGGTGTTTGTTTGCAACCAATCACACTTCTTCGAGGCGTCACACAACATCATGTGTAACGCCAACCTCCGAGACGCGGGTTAAAATTACACCCACATCGCTAATGCGGTTGCTCTATGTGACGCGGAAGCGTCCACCACTGACTTGATCCCCGTGAGGCTTGGACGACGCACAGGCAACTTCCGGTCAGGCTCATCGCCGATTAGTCAGCTGAGTTGTCGCCACGTGTAAAGAGGCAACGGCGACGTTGGTCAACTGGAAAAAATGTGCGCACGCACATGCATCGCCATAGAAATCGCCGACGATATCTCCAGGTGTGACGGTACCCTAAGTCTTCAGTCTTTGGCCTGCCCTGACACGTGACCAGGATGGACTGCAGTTTGCATTATATCTTGGATGCCATTTTATCTCATTCTTGGACAATTTCTTTAAGTATATCAGCAGAGAAAAATTGCTGAAGTTTTATGATTGTACATCAGTAACTATAGGTATATCTAACTGAAAGATTTAACCCCTTCATGACCGGGGAATTTTTCATTTTTCATTTTCGTTTTTTGCTCCCCTGCTTCCAAGAGCCATAACATTTTTATTTTTTCATCAATATAGACATATGACAGCTTGTTTTTTGCGGGGCGAGATGTACTTTCATATGCAATAATTTATTTTACCATATAGTGTACAGGGAAATTGCAAAAAAATTCTAAATGCAGTGAAATTTCAAAAAAAGTGCAATAACACGTTTGTTTTTTGGGTATTTTAGTCGCCATGTTCACTATATGGTAAAACTGATATGACAGGGTGATGCCTCAGGAAGCTGGGAAAAGGTGTGTGACAGTCCGCACCACCGGGTACTAAAGAAATCACTTGGGATGCAGGAAGTTATTTCAAGCTTTATCTTTATTCTCCAACATGTTTCAACGCTCCACCTGGCGCCTTCCTCAGGGATATTATAATAATATCCCTGAGGAAGGCGCCAGGTGGAGCGCTGAAACATGTTGGAGAATAAAGATAAAGCTTGAAATAACTTCCTGCATCCCAGGTGATTTCTTTGGTACCCGGTGGCGCGGACTGTCACACACCTTTTCCCAGCTTCCTGAGAGTCTTTCCACGTGCGAGTGGTTGGTGGAGGTCCTGCAGTAACCGGTATTGATTATATGCCTTCAAGCCAGTTGTGGGTCATCACAACTGGAATAGGTGAGTGGTTTTGACAATATACCTCTCATCTCTTAGTGTCTGAGTGATAGGGCACTATTGTGCTCTTGTTTCCCCTTCCTATTTATAAAGGGTGATGCCTCGGGTCGTACGAGTTCGTAGACACCCAACATGTATACCTTTTCAGTATCTAGGTGGTGAATAAAATTCAGAAGTTTTCAAAAAAACAAAAACGGACTTTTTACGCCATGTTCTGTGACCCATAGCGTTCTCATTTTTCAGGATCTGGGGCTGTGTGATGGCTTATTTTTTGCGTCTTGAGCTAATGTTTCTAATTTTACTATTTTTGGGGGGATCCGCAGTTTTCATCGCCCGTTATTGCATTTTATAGCAATGTTGCGGCAACCAAAAAAACGGAATTTTGGCTTTTGGACCATTTTTTCCGTTACGGAGTTCACGGCTCTCATTAATGGATATAATAGGATGATAAATCGGGCGAATTGTGAATGCGGCGATACCAAATATGTGTATTTTTGAAAAAAATTTTAATACTGTTATTGAGATTGGGGGAAAAGGGGGGTGATTTGAACTTTTATTACATTTTTTTTTTACAGGTTTTTAAAAACTTTATTTTTTTATTAATTCATATTTTTACAATGCCCCTTTAAGAGGCACCTTGCTGCACAGTCCGATCGCTTCTGAAGCGCCTGCCAACCAAAACAGGAAACTGCGCTATGACAGCATCCGGGGTCTAGCCAGGACCCCGGGCTGTCACAGTATCGCGGGATCTCCGGAGCAGGCGGGGAACAGCACGTTCCCCGCCGCAGCCGCCTTGGATCACGCTGTTAGAGATTGACGGCGGGATCCAAGGGGTTAACAGCGCCGATTGGATTCTGGATCCGATCGGCGCTGTTACCCCGACATCTCAGCTGATGAGATCAGCTGGAATGTCGGTGCTTTGATGTGAGCTCTGCACCGGAGCTCACATCAAAGCCCCCTTACGGCCCAGGACGTTGTACAATGTCCTGTGTCGGCAAGGAGTTAAAATCTCTGAAGCAGAAAACCTAAAAAAATGAACTTGTGTGAGTCTCAAAACTTTAGTCCATGACTGTAATAGAATACCAATGTCACAATATTAATGAGACCCGTGGGCTTTGTGTGCCTCAATTCTTGTTTATAACATTGCATTTTATAGCCATATTATTATGTAGGCATAATCATATGTGCTTTGGGTAATATTCTGCTAGTATTGAATATATACTAATTGAGAGTGATTTCAAGAAACTACTAAATTTGCTAATGCCGATGCACCAGCACATCTTCATCATTCCTGTATTAATTACCCCTACTATAGCGTAGAAGGGATCTCTTTTCTCTCATACTGACAACTTAGATATTAATGCTGAGGTATATTTCATTACTGCCTCCCATTGTGAAGTTTGCTCTAGTTGTTCTTTTAAATAGGCACATAGTCCATGTGATAAACTTCCCTCCACTGCTACATGGATTGTTATGTGTTATTTTTACTCTAGTACTAAAAGTCTTTATGATCTCCCCGCTGTAAAGACTTAAATATGTTCATGTGTCTACACACTCTATTCTTTCTAGTACAAGCCCTCACCTGCTGCTGTCTCTAACAGTGAGAGAAGAGAAGGTGGGCAAAGAGGTCTTACACCATCAAGACTACTGTTGTGTAAAATCTCTGTTAGAAGCAGCAGAACAATAAGGTATATGTGGAAGATGCACCTGTACATAGAAGCAAACTGGTTGGAAAATTCTAATAAAGTTTAAAAGGAAAATTTAAGTTTTATTTAACCCCTTAACAACCAAAGATGTACTATGTCAATCATGAGTTATCTCTCTGCCTTTGCTCATCTCTTTCCCTGCACATATTGTCTAATTGGTGCTCCACCCACGGCTGTTAACACTGTTAAATGCTGATGTCTCTGACAGCGGCTTTAACCACTCGTCAGCTCGGGGGGTGTAATGTCCACACGATATGAGGCATTCACAAGAGTAAACTTTACTGTACTTTATTCTTGTCTTCCATCTTTCTCCATCATATATCAGAACAGTCTTTTAAGTAGCATGCTTCAAAGTGAAACTAAAACTTAACTTCCCACCTCCTTCTTCTCCTTACCCATGATAACCAGACCTAGTTTTCTTAAAGAGGCAGAACTAATTATTGTACATTACATCATCCCCCCTATTTTTTTTTTTACAACTTAGAAGAAATACACCAGCCTTCTCTGCTCACCGGCTGGTAACTAAGGTACACATCGGGTATCTAGGCAGCGCGTGCTGCCTAGTTACCCGCAGTTTATCTTGGATACCAGATACCAGATACCTAAGAAGCGCGGAGCTGGTGATCGCGTCTCCCGTGTCAATGCAGCGATGCTGCGTGTCCACCGGGCGACCGTTGTCGGGTTTTAGAACAGATTCTAAAACCTGACAACCATCAACCAGCGATTTATCGCTGGTTGATTCAGCATGTCACACGCGTCAATATCGCTGCAACGTCATGTGCAGCAGTGATCGTGCACGAGATATTGACGCGTGTGATGGCCCCATTAGAGTACCTTTACACGATGCAACATTGCATGCAATTTCACTGGCAATTTGCTGGTTGCAGTGAAATCATGGACACATTGTTCTATTTTGTTGCCGTGTACAAATAGAACAAGGTGTCCATGATTTCACTGCAACCAGCAAATTGCCATGAAATTGCATGCAATGTTGCGACGTGTAAATGTACCCTAAACGCCAGAATTGCAATAGTTTAATTAAAGGCAGTTAAAATCTATTATCTACCCCAAAAATGTATCAATAAAAAAATCAGTTCAGCAGCACACAAAAAATAAGCCCTCAAACAGCTCCATAGTCTAAATAGTGAAAGAAAGAAATTAGACGTTTGGTGTCAACATACTCATACTGACCTAGAGAATTATAACTTTAAGCCAGTTTTAAATAAAAATGAACTGCCTAAATGAAAAAAAAAACCCTAAAAATTGCAGAAATTGACATTTTTTTAACTATTTTGCCAAACTTGGAATTTTTTTATCCTGCTTACTATTGCATCATATGACAAACTGAATGGTGTCATTTAAAAAAAACAACCGATCCAACAAAAAGCAAGCCTTCATGTAAAAAAAAGTTATGGCTCTTTGGAATAAAGGGGTGGAAAAAATGAAAGCGCAAAAAAAAAAATTGTCAGGTCCTTAGAAGTAAAGAAGATCAGTGCAAGAGTCATAATAGCCTTAGGCCGGTTTCACATCAAGGTAAGATCAGGTCCGGAGCTGTCTGGTGTGAACCGGACAGCCCCGGGACCGGAATTTGAAATAGAACCGGAGGGCAAATGTTCCCTCCGGTCCGTTTGCAGCCGGATTCTTCATATCGCAGCCGCAGATTCTGAAGTTTCAAGATCGCGGCTAGCAGGGGACAGCTCATAGTACTGAAGTTTAACAGCCTCACTGCTAAACTCCAGCACCCGGTGTCCGGCTCCCAGATCCGATTTTATGTTGGATCGGGTGCAATCCAGCGCCATAGACCCCCATGTTAGGGCACGGATGCCCGGATCCAGGGATCTGATTTTGTTCTATTTTTCCCCGGAAACAAGAACAATGCAATAAAACGTTTATGTGTCTGGGCGAAATATCCAAATTGTCCCGGATACTCCCGGACAGATGGAAACCGGATGGCAAATAGCTGCCATCCGGCTCCATCTGGCCCCATAGGGCTGCATTAATGCAAAATCGGGTCCGGGGCTGTAAGGTTTACACCGGACAGCCCCGGACCTGATCTTGCCATGGTGTGATACTGGCCTAAAAAAATAGTTTTTAATTAAATTAATGAAATACTGTCTATGATTTTGTTGGATCCACTAAATGTAATGGAAATCCTTTTGTAAAGTTGCAGTTATGCTCTCTGTAATGCACACATGTAAATAAGTTCTACCTCAGATCAGCTTCACCTGACCCACCTGGTTTCTTTGCAAACTAAAGTACCCAGCCGCAAAGTCCCTAGGGACCCATGTGCAGACTATGAAAACCTTAACAGGAGACTAGGAGATCTCGGCTTTCTAATTGGCCGTTGAATGTTTCACGTACCTCCATAGGAACTGCGGGAAGGTGCAGCATAGAAATAAAAGATAAAGCTCATAGTTGACTAGGCAATAACACTTGGCAGTAGGCTGGAACTAAATCAAGGTCCATTTCAGAATATAACCACCAGGAAAGACAGGCCAGATAGAGGGTTAAATGGATGTACCTGCAAGATGATAGGTCAGACAAAATGAAAGTATAAAAACTGACAAAATATGATCAACACTCTGAAACTGAACTAGGCTGTGGCTCAGTGAAGAAAGGAAGCTGATCACAGAACAGAGTATTGTCAGGTCAAACCCCAAGGCATGATGATAAAGATAGGTTTTTGGACTGAATTCATATAGTTTTTCTATATTTTTACTACATAGTGATTAAATCACTTCTTAGTGTAATGGGAGCCCTCCACACCTTTCGGGTGGGCTGTCCTCTTAAAGCGAACCTGTCACCCCCCCGGGCATCAAAAGCTATAATAGCCACCTTCTGCAGCACTAAGGCTGCATTCTGAGAAGGTGGCTATAGGCTTTTGATGCCCTTTATAGTATGAAATATTAAGTTAGGTAAATGCTCACTCTTCTGAAGACCGAAGACCGGGAGGCGGGGTTTCACACTCCTCCGGCCCGCCCCCTCTTGTCAGTCATTGTGCGCGCCTGCTGCTGCCTCCCCTCAGTGTGTAAAATGAACGCACGTCTCCATTCTCCTGTATGGAGCCGCGCATGCGCTGTGCGCCCGGTGTCCAGGAAGTCGACACCGGGCGCACAGCGCATGCGCGGCTCCGTGCATGAGAACGGAGACGCGCGTTCATTTTCCACACTGAGGGAGGCAGCAGCAGGCGCGCACAATGACTGACAAGAGGGGGTGGGCCAGAGGAGCGTGAAACCCCGCCTCCCGGTCTTCGGTCTTCAGAAGAGTGAGCATTTACCTAACTTAATATTTCATACTATAAAGGGCATCAAAAGCCTATAGCCACCTTCTCAGAATGCAGCCTTAGTGCTGCAGAAGGTGGCTATGATAGCTTTTGATGCCCGGGGGGGTGACAGGTTCGCTTTAATTGTCTGCCGCCAAATTGATGCTTTGTCTAAGTGTGTGCACGCCACCGTAAGAACCACGCTGACAACAAGTCAAAGTAGAGCTTAATGACAAAGATCTTTATTAAGGGAGGGGTAGCCAGTTTTATACGGCTCCTTAAAGGGATATTACTTAGGGGTGTTACTAGGGGTGATTGCATCATATTATGATGAATCTAGATTTTATTCTGAAGAGAACATTCATTCATATAGTGTGTGTTAGTTAGCATTTTAGCCTTTGTTAGTACATTTAGTCTGGAGACATTCTGGTAAGGAGCTTCTGTGCAGCTAATTCTAAGACAGTGGAATTCTATAGGAGGGGAGGATGAGGGAGAAAAAGAGGAGCAAAGGTTTATATCAACATAACATGCTGTTAGTACACTGGAAGATTTCTGAATGACTTCTATAAGAGTTATATAGATTATATAAGTTATTAACTATTTATTGCCATGACATAGGAAAGGTAAGACTTTTTAAACTATGATTTTCATTAAGCTATTCTTGTTCTTGTAATGTGGTTGGTGGCTTTGACCATGGGAGAGGTAATCGTCTTTCACCCCTCAGAATATCTTACCTTGTGAGACCTCAGCTACAGAGGTTGATGACTCTTCACTATCACATACAATGTCTATTCTCCTAGGGTCACAGATGTCACACTGCAATGTGGACTCAATCCACCATAGAGGACTTCATTGTGACCATTCTGTTCACAAATAATATATAATTCACTCTCTAATATAATGTAACTCATGTCACTCTCATAAAAGTGATTTGCCCCATCCATCTCTCTCCACACAGTTCCATCAGGTATCGGTCTTACATCATTTAACAAATTCTGTAACTCTCATGGTGTTTTGCAGTTTCCCTGACTTAAAATTGTACTATCTGTAGAGGTCTGTTCTCAAACTCAGCAGTCTCCTAACATTCGGACCTTAGATCCACTAATTACAGGCTCTGACTTCCACCTAACTGGTTGTCACTTCCTGGGAACCATCCCTATGATCTTCCCATATATAACTCCTCTCCAGTGTGAGTCAGCCTCACACATTAACCCCGCCTGTACTGGACTGCATACAGGTCAATTAATTAACACATTTAACCACAGTTGAAACAATGTATTACATAGCAAAACTATGCATTATCTTCGATGTGGTGTAGATAGCTTTTCCAACTCCTTACGCCAGCAAGCCGGTACAGTTTTACATATTTACTGTAAGTAATAAGAAAAGAATGGATTGATTTTCAAATACAGAATGTAATGAAGAAAACAAAACAGAATATTTCACACATAGGAATTAGACATTTCTTGAAGAAATCATCCTGGTTTAGAGAAATGTGATTAACTGTGATCACCCAGCACCAGCATACGGAGACATTGTGCTATTTGTGGCACATAGAATTATTGGTACAGCAGGTATGCAGTCTTTATTAGCTAGTTATAGGGACACTTCATTTTCCTCTCCCAAGATCCAGCTGCTTCCAATGTGCTTAAACCTATTCCTGTAGACATCTGCTCAACAGGCACATTTAATGAATTGCTCATTTTCAGGAACTGTGTGATACAATTCAGCAGTTGTTTTCAGTGCCATCATATACACTATAAATCAGATTGAACAGAGACTGAGATTTTAAACTCTTTCATTTATTAACAAAAAGATTTAAATATTAAAACATCTAAAAAGTGGCATGCACAATGGGTAAGTGTATCTTGCCATACAAAATCTAAGGAAAATAAAGACATATTCATATCACAAAATATTTCCATTACAAAAAGTAAGGACATACAGTATCTAAAAAACTCACAGTATGCGGCCACAAAAATCTATCAACTAATGCACTTGGCAAACCTGGACAGGGTCAGCGGACCATATACAGACACTCTGCACCCTATGTATCAGTATGAATGTATGCAAACATTATCTGTTTGCCTAGTAATGCCATTAGTCACCTCCCCCATGTTTTGGCTGGTTGAGAGTGATTATATCGGTATTTTGCACCTGTGTTTGCCTCTATTTAATGGAGTCTAGCTGCATCCTGCCAAGTGTATTAGTTGATAGATTTTTGTGTCTGCATACTGTGAGTTTATATTTAATATTATCTGTTTATTAATTTTTTTGAGTATACGGACATACAGTATCAATAGAATATTCCAATTGCAATTGTAAAAAAATAAATGACCTTGTTGGTCTCTACTAGTCTCCACAATATAGAAAATTATTAAAGGATATCAGCATACTAGGTTCTTTCTTTAAAGTATCAAGCAATGTTTGAAAAAGCACTTTATTACTATATTATAGGACACTTTGAGTAAAGAAGCCTGATTTAGAAGAATGCTGAAGTCCTTTTGAAATATGTTGAAGATCACTAAAATATTCCATCAATTTCTTATTGGTAGCAGAACCAATGCTGGGATCTCTATCAATCAGTTTGCCTCTGCACTGTGGTGCTTTAACTATTAATCATGTCCAGATTTCGCAATATCCTTTGGTATTTATATTTTCTTTGGTAAATTTAGCATTGATCTATAACTTACAATCAGTGCAATATAACTCATGTAAACTGTTTATAAAGTGGTTTAACTTTTTACTATACACATACTTTTAACATAGAGGTGAATAGGCAAAAGGGTTAAAGTGCAATACATTATTTTAACTTTCCTCAATACTGCATAATGTATAAACCTTCAGCACGAAACACTTAAGATCCATAACATGTACTATTTAAATTAGGGAGGAGTGTAGAAAGTACAGGGTCGGCCATTTATATGGATGCACTTAAATAAAATGGGAATGGTTGGTGATATCAGCTTCATGTTTGTGGCACATTAGTATATGGAGGCGGAAAATGTTTTCAGATGGGTGGTGACCATGGGCCGTTATGAAGTTGGCAATTTTGGATCCAACTTTTTTTTTTTAATGGGAAGAGGGTCATGTGACACATCAGACTTATTGAGAATTACATAAGAAAAACAATGGTGTGCTTCATTTTAATGTAACTTTATTCTTTAATGAGTTATTTACAAGTTATGACCACTTATAAAATGTGTTGAAAGTGCTGCCCATTGTGTTGGATTGTCAATGCAACCCTCTTCTCCTACTCTTGACACACTGATAGAACACTGCAGAAGAAATGCTAACACAGGCTTCCAGTATCGTTATTTCAGATGCTACATCTCGTATCTTCACAGCATAGACAATTGCCTTCAGATGAGTGATGAGACAAACTTTTTTTGTGCATGGTGAAGTTAACAAACAAAACCACCGCTATTGGTCTGACACTAACCCACAGTGGATAGATCCCTCCAAGAGTGTTGGAACACAAAAATTGATGGTATGGTGTGGTATATGGCGTACAAAGATAGTGGGGCCATTATTCATCAATGGAAACCTCAATGCTACTGGATATCTGAAATTGCTACATGATTCAGATATCCAGATATTTAGATAACATAGAGCACAGCGTCACATGGTTCTAGTAGCTCCGCCCACAGTTGGCTGGATGGCAGGAGTGGGACCGGAGTAAATGCACAGGTGTAGAAACACCAAGATGGCACTGTAAATTCTCCCTGGTTGCCACAATAACAGACAACAACAGGAAATGAGTGAACAAGTGATGTCACTTCCGGGCGCCGGATTACATGCGCTAAGATGGTGGGACCTAGAGCTCATATTTTTAAAGGTGTTTAATCAGCGGTAATATGCAGCAAGTGTTCAGCATGTCCCCTAATTAATGTATAAAGAGTTTGTTAAGATTAAGTTCATAACATGTAAAGATGGAAAATAACTGTTGTATTTGCACATTATATGTCACAGTGGAAGATGTATGTAAAGTTAGTGCACACTGTCTAGTTTTAGATTTTTGGTGAAAATTGATTAATGATTGTATTAAGTGTTGAAATGAGAGATGATGCATAAATATCTGTGTTGTGCCAGCTAGTGACTGTTTGGAAAAAGGGCATGTGGGCCCGAAACGTAGCCATCTTGTACCCTAGACCAGTAATAAAGGCATAAGATCAGTATCAACCATTGGAGTGCTGCAACTGCTTTATTTCACCGAATGTACAGGAGGCATTGAAGATTCCTTTGTTGATTGGCACCCATATTTGCTGTGCTGCTCTGTTTTTTTTGCATATATATACAGTGTTGGCCAAAAGTATTGACACCCCTGCAATTCTGTCAGATAATACTCAGTTTCTTCCTGAAAATGATTGCAATCACAAATTCTTTGGTATTATTATCTTCATTTAATTTGTCTTCAATGAAAAAACACAAAAGAGAATGAACCAAAAAGCAAAGCATTGATCATTTCACACAAAACTCCAAAAATGGGCCAGACAAAAGTATTGGCACCCTCAGCCTAATACTTGGCTTGCACAACCTTTAGCCAAAATAACTGCGATCAACCGCTTCCGGTAACCATCAATGAGTTTCTTACAGTGCTCTGCTGGAATTTTAGACCATTCTTCTTTGGCAAACTGCTCCAGGTCCCTGATATTTGAAGGGTGCCTTCTCCAAACTGCCATTTTTAGATCTCTCCACATGTGTTCTATGGGATTCAGGTCTGTACTCATTGCTGGCCACCTTAGAAGTCTCCAGTGCTTTCTCTGAAACCATTTTCTAGTGCTTTTTGAAGTGTGTTTTGGGTCATTGTCCTGCTGGAAGACCCATGACCTCTGAGGGAGACCCAGCTTTATCACACTGGGCCATACATTATGCTGCAAAATTTGTTGGTAGTCTTCAGACTTCATAATGCCATGCACATGGTCAAGCAGTCCAGTGCCAGAGGCTGCAAAGCAACCCCAAAACATCAGGGAACCTCCGCCATGTTTAACTGTAGGGACCGTGTTCTTTTCTTTGAATGCCTCTTTTTTTCTCCTGTAAACTCTATGTTGATGCCTTTGCCCAAAAAGAGAGAACATTCTTCCAAAATGTTTTAGGCTTTCTCAGGTAAGTTTTGGCAAACTCCATCCTGGCTTTTTTATGTCTCAGGGTAAGAAGTGGGGTCTTCCTGGGTCTCCTATCATACAGTCCCTTTTCATTCAGACGCCGACTGATATTACGGTTGACACTGTTGTACCCTCGGACTGCAGGGCAGCTTAGCTTGAACTTGCTTGGATGTTAGTCGAGGTTCTTTATCCACCATCCGCACAATCTTGTGTTGAAATCTCTCGTCAATTTTTCTTATCCGTCCACATCTAGGGAGGTTAGCCACAGTGCCATGGGCTTTAAACTTCTTGATGACACTGCGCACGGTAGACACAGGAACATTCAGGTCTTTGGAAATGGACTTGTAGCCTTGAGATTGCTCATGCTTCCTCACAATTTGGTTTCTCAAGTCCTCAGACAGTTCTTTGGTCTTCTTTCTTTTCTCCATGCTCAATGTGGTACACACAAGGACACAGGACAGACGTTGAGTCAACTTTAATCCATGTCAACTGGCTGCAAGTGTGATTTAGTTATGGCCAACACCTGTTAGGTGCCACAGGTAAGTTACAGGTGCTGTCAATTACACAAATTAGAGAAGCATCACATGATTTTTCTAACAGTGCCAATACTTTTGTCCACCCCCTTTTTTATGTTTGGTGTGGAATTATATCCAATTTGGCTTTAGGACAATTCTTTTTGTGTTATTTTCATTAAAGACAAATTAAATGAAGATTTAACCAAAGAATTTGTGATTGCAATCATTTTCAGGAAGAAACTGAGTATTATCTGACAGAATTGCAGGGGTGTCAATACTTTTGGCCAACACTATATATATATATATATATATATATATATATATATATACATATATACGTTTTACCGTTGGCAAAGCGAAAAGATGAGCCATTCCTAACAAGGCACCAAAACAGATATAAATCCTTGTCAGTAGGAATTATCTATTCATAGGATCCTTTTAAAAGTGTAGCAGACATTGAAATAAAAAATTAATGTATACTGAACTCATTTATTATACTCATTTCTATTAAAAATGAATCCCCAGCTCTTCATTTACCTCTTCTCTTCCTTATTTTCAAGGTCCTCTCTTATTTACTTGTAAAGCATTTACTATATTTTTTATCCATCTCTTGTTTTCGTTATCCTTGAACAATGCTGATTTCTTACGCCATTTTGTTGAATGCTAAACAATATAAAGTAATAAAACTTTCAATAATGAACTATCAATATAATAATGGTTTAACTCTTGTAGCACAAGCTCAAAGCATTACATGAATAAATCTATAATTAACACCAAATATCCACCGATAACATTGTATTTTCATATTTGTAAACTGCAGACATACTAGATCACGCTACTTAGATGATATACAAAACTTTTGTCTGGAATGTGGGTTTTTCAGAAATGCATGTAATATACAGTATAATCAAATGCATGTAATATATTTTGCCTGTAATGTGGTGGGTTTTCTAGAAATGCATGTAATATATAATCAAAATGCACCACCAGAAAAAGCTGTATTCCAACATGATGATTCCAGACATAAAAAAGTACTTTACTGTCTAGTGTTTCAACTTCATAATGTTATGTTCATTATTTAGCAAATCGATTTCATTTAGCAAATCGATCTGCAGAGGATCTAGTCAAATTTCCTGTAATTCGTGATTTCACATGAATTTGACCATTTTTAGATTCGATTTGCAAAGAAAAAAACACTCAACACCATTCCCTCACTGCTGAAGTGACAGAGAGCAAACTAACATCATTTTGCATTGCCACATGAGCATCCCCACTAGAGATGAGTGAACCTTTTGACGTTCAGGTTTGGTTCGCCAAATTCGGATATGTTTGGCAAATTGATTGAACAGTTTATCAAACTTCGAAACCCTATTCAAATCAATGGGAGGCAAAATTAAAGGCATAGAAAACACCTTCAAAGGAGCCCAAAAGCTGCCAAACACAGCTCAAACCAGTTTACAGTGGAGCCCCGCTGTTTTTCCACAGACATTATCTTTTTATTATTAATATTATTATTATTATTTATTGATTGATTCCATAGTACTGTACATGAGAAAGGGTTACATACAAACAAGTTAAAATGCAATGAACAAACTAATAGTGACAGACTGGTAGAAAGAGTAGAGATGCCCTGCCCTTGTGGGCTTACATTCTACAGGGTAATGGTGAGGAAGGGAGACAGTAGATTGGGTCTGGTCCGCTGGTGGAGTGCCGGGTCCAGTGGTGGTGGTGAGGTGGCACTGTGGTCATTGCAGGCTGTAGGCTGTTCTGAAGAGATGGGTTTTCAGGTTTCGCTTGAAGGTTCTGAGTTTAGGGGATAGTTGGACATTTTGGTGTGCAGAGTTCCAGAGGATGAGAGATGCGCAGTCAAAGTCTTGCAAGCGATTAGATGAGGAATGTACAAGTGTGGAGGAAAGAATGAGGTCTTGGGAGGATCGAAGATGACAAGTTGGATAATATCGGGAGATTAGTTCAGAGATACATGGGGGAGACAGATTGTAGATGGCTTTGTAAGTCAATGTTAGTAGTTTGAATTGGATACGGTGGGGAATTGGGAGCCAGTGAAGGGATTTGCAGAGTGAAGAAGTGGGAGAACAGCGAGGAGAGAGAGGTGGATTAGTTGGGCAGCAGGGTTAAAGACAGATTGGAGATCAGGGAGGCAACAGAGGAGGAGGTTGCAGTAGTTGAGACTGGAGATGATGAGGGCATGCACTAGTAGTTTAGTAGATTGAGAGTTGAGGAAGGGACGGATTCTGAAAATATTTTTGAGTTGGGGGTGGCAGGAGGTGGTGAGAACTTGGATGTGTGGTTTGAAGGATAAGGCAGAGTCAACAGTTACTCCGAGGCAGCTGACTTCAGGTACAGGGCAAAGTGTGATTTCATTTATTGTGATAGACAGATCAGGTAAGTGAGATGGGCGAGATGGGGGAAGGATGATGAGTTCAGTTTTGTCTACATTTAGTTTAAGGAAGTGAGAGGAGAAGAAGGAGGATATGGCTGATAGACACTCTGGGATTCTGGACAGCAGATAGGTGACATCTGGGCCAGAGAGATAGATCTGAGGGTCATCAGCATACAGGTGGTACTGGAATACATGGGACTTTATGAGTTGTCCTAGGCCAAGGGTTTAAATGGAGAAAAGAAGAGGTCCTAGGACAGAGTTTTGAGGGACTCTAACAGGGAGGGGATGAGGCGAGAAGGTAGTGTGGGTGTGGGAGACACTAAATGTGCTGTTGGAAAGTTAGGAGGAGATCCAGGAGAGGGAAAGGTCAGTGATACCAATGGAAGAGAGGATCTATAATAGGAGGCAGTGGTTGACTGTGTTGAATGCAGAGGACAGGTCAAGAACAAGGAGGATGGAGAAGTGTCCGTTAGCTTTGGCGGTAAGTAGGTCATTAGTAATATTGGTTAAGGCGGCTTCAGTGGAGTGGTGGGGGGCTTAAGTTAGATTGTAGGTTGTCAAAGAGAGAGTTAGAGGAGAGGTGGGAGGAAAGTACAGTGTGGACATGTTTTTCAAGAAGTTTCAAGGCGAACAGAAGCAGCGATTTGGGTCGTCAGCTGGATGTGGAGGTCATGTCAAGGGATGGCTTCCCTAAGGTAGGTGTAATTGTTGCGTGTTTGAAAGCGGAAGGAAAGGTGCCGGAGATTAGTGATAGGTTGAAGAGGTGGTTTAGGCCTGGAATAAGCATGGTGGTGAGGTTGTGGAGGAAGAGGGAAGAGATGGGGTCTGATGCACAAGTGGTGAGGTGCGATTTTGGAGAGGTGTGAAAGTTCTCATTCAGTAATGGAGGGGAGGAGGGTTAGTGGGGGAGGGGGAGTCGTCTGGTATACATAGGGGTTGTGATGGTTGGGTAGCAAAGACTTGTCTGATCTGATCGATCTTGTTGGTAGTCTGTTGCAAAGTCTTCTGTAGAGATACGAGAAGTAGAAGGGGACAGTGGGCGTCTGAGGAGAGAGTTAAATGTGTTGAATAACTGCCAGGGTTTGTGGGACAAAGAGGATACGAGGGCAATGATTCAAGCCAGTTTAGTGGTGGTGAGTGCTTACTTGAATTTGAGTGCTTGTTTGAATGCTGTGTAGTCTTCTTGTGAATGTGTTTTCTTCCTGCGCCGCTAAGCAGCACTAGACTCTCGCTGCAGATTTTTAGTTGTGTCTGTGTGCCAGGGTTCTCTGTTGATTTGTCGTGTTCTGCCACGAACGAGAGGGCCAACTGCATCAATCGCTGTTGTGAGTGTAGAATTGTAGAAAGTGGTGGCATTATCTGTATTGTGGAGTGGGGACATGGAGGATAGTGGTTATCTTCCTACACTATTACTTAGTAATGTATTTTGCACGTTGATTCCTCCTTTTTGATCATGCTCACTTTATGTATTTGTATATAAGTATGAATAAAGATTGGAACTTTTTTTATTATATAGTGAGTTATTTTTACTCCCAACTTGTCTATCGTATTTATATATATACCGTATATACTCGTGTATAAGCCGAACCGTGTATAAGCCGACCCCCCTACTTTTGCCCCCAAAACCTGGGAAAACCTATTGACTTGTGTATAAGCCGAGGGTGGACCCCAGCACAGCTATACAGCCCCCAGCAGTGTGGTATACAGGCCCCCCCAGTGGTATACAGGCCTCCCCAGTGGTAGTATATAGCAGCCTCCCAAGTGGTAGTATACAGCAGCCTCCCCAGTGGTATATACAGGCCCCAGCAGTATTACAGCAGCCTCCCCAGTGGCATATACAGGCCCCAGCAGTATATACAGCAGGCCCAGTGGTATACAGCAGTGGTATACAGGCTCCAGTGGTATACAGGCCCCAGTGGTATACAGGCCCCAGCAGTATATACAGCAGCCCCAGTGGTGTACAGCAGTGGTATACAGGCCCCAGTGGTATACAGGCCCCAGCAGAATATACAGCAGCCCCAGTGGTATACAGCAGTGGTATACAGGCCCCAGTGGTATACAGGCCCCAGCAGTAAATACAGCAGCCCCAGTGGTATACAGGCCCCAGTGCTATACAGGTCCCAGCACTATATACAGCAGCCCCTGTGGTATACAGCAGTGGTATACAGGCCCCAGTGTTATACAGGCCCCAGCAGTATATACAGCAGCCCAAGTGGTATACAGGAGTGGTATACAGGCCCCAGTGGTATACAAGCCCCAGCAGTATATACAGCAGCCCCAGTGGTATACAGACCCCAGAGGTATACAGGCCCCAGTGGTATACAGGCCCCAGTGGTATACAGCAGCCCCAGTGGTATACAGGCCCCCTCTGCAGTGGTATACAGAGCCCTCCTTGCTGCCGCACACCTGTAAAGTAATACATCATTATACGTATCCCTGTCGCTGTCGCAGCTCAGACATCGCGCTCCTCTGGGTCTTCATGCTTTCTCTTCCGGCGCACAGGCAATGACGTTTTTTGTGCTGAAAAACTCGGCTTATACACGAGTATATACGGTATATATATATATACACATTTATATACTGTATATATATATATATGAATTCTTTGATGTCACAGAGCTAAAGCTGTCTCAGATAGATAGATAGATAGATAGATAGATAGATAGATAGATAGATAGATAGATAAGCCAGGGTCCCACATGAGATCCTCTACAAACATCAGTTTTTCAACTTGGAATTTTGTGAAAAAGGCATGTGTTAATGGATCCATAGACTCCAATGCAAAATACACATTGTCAAAAGTGCACTAAAAAACACTATGCATTTGTTAAACTGCATCTAAAAATGCTGCTAGCACCGTTTTTGGGTGCAGTAAAAAAAATGCATGTTTTTTTAACATGGTGCCCTATGGGAAACGCATCAATTAACGCATAATACATATATATGTACCATGCGTTAATGCATGCGTTAACACATGCATTTTTTATATGCAAAAATGGCATTTCTAAAAAACAGATTCAGGTTTGGAGAATTGGAAAAAACTGATTGGCATGTGTGATCCCAGCCTAAGCCTTGCAAAAAGAAGGATTTTGGTTGTGCCTGAAACCAGTCATCCGTAGAAGCTATGGCATCAGAAATGGTGTAAAATTTGGTAACTTTGAGGTGTTTCTTTAGGTTTAGAAACGGATGATAGTTAGAGGGAGCTCGATCTGGTGAATAAGGTGGATGGTCAACCAGTTGAAAGCCTAGCTCCACCAGTTTTTGCTGTGGTCGCTTGTGCAGTGTGAATGGAGGCATTGTCTTGCACGAACAAGATTGCTTTGGACAGCTTGCCTTACCTTTTGGCCTTCAGAGCTGCCTTCATTTCATGCAAAAGTTCAATGTTATACCTTGCATTGATGGTGTAATGATTTTGAAGGTAGCTCACTGGCAGCACACCCTCCTTATCACAGAACACAGATGCCATCACATTAGTGGCTGATTTTTGCACCCTGAACTTCTTTGGATGAGGAGAACCACTGTGCCTCCACTCTTTTGACTGCTCCTTGGTTTCAGGGTCATATGAATAAATCCAGGTCTCATCCATAGTAACCAGTCGATCCAGGAAGTTCTTATCAGTTGGAAAATGCTGATAAATGGACTGGGAAGTTTTCACTCGCATGCTTTTTTAATCTGTTGTCAAACATTTGGAGACCCATTTTGCAGTTAGCTTCTTCATGTTCAAATGTTCATGAATAATGACACAAAACACGTTCACAAGAAATGCCATGATGTCTGCTATTCCTCTAGCTGAAATTTGCTGATTCTCCAGTATGAGGTTGATCTCCGGAACAACAACAAATCTTTTTCATCCAGGATATTTCTCTTCAGTGGTGCTAAAGTGGCCAGATTTAAATTTGGCAACACAGTTCTTAACTGTAGAATATGAAGGGCATTGATCCCCCAATATCTGCAACATGTCACCATGAATATCCTTCATGGACTTTCTTGCATGTAACTAGAATTTTATCACTCCTCTGCTCTAATTTGCTGTGAATATCACCTTAGACTTTGCCATTTTGGGCAGTTCCTTTGACCTCATGATTCTCATTTAGTCTGACATGCAATGTGAGCTGTGAGGTCTTATATAGACAGGTGTGTTCCTGTCACACTTGGGAGACCATGGTATAAAGGAGCTGGATGTAGGGGTTCAGGGAAGCCTACTCGGGCTCTGATACGGGTACCCTGGCTGGCCCTGATCTTGGAGGTACTTCCAAAGGTGAGAAGGTACGAGCCACCAGCCTAAGTCCCTAAAGCTCCTGAGAAGCCCTAGGCATAAGACCCTACCTCCACCCACGGACCACGGAACCAAGCAACCTCCAAGGGAAAGAAAAAGAGCAGCTTTGGATCAGCGTCCGCACTCCACAGGTCACTGAATCAGAAATATCAGGTGGATGTGAGTTGACCCATTTATGGCCGAGGGGTGGGGAGCAACCAGCCCAGGCACGCCCCTCAGCTCACCTAAGCATGAACTATATCCATCACACACACACCTGCAGCAACCTCGCCTGCAGAGCCGCACAATGAATAGGGAAAAAAAAGTTCAATGCAACAGCAGCACATATGAGCATAAGACAACCCATTCATAACAGTTCCTTTTCAAATCAAGTCCTATCAGTTTAATTAGACAAAATATTGAGAAGGAGGGGCGGTCCTGGGATGATTCCCGATGGTCAAGTGGAGGATGCACAATTGGATTTACACTAACCTGATGTGGTTATACGGCCGGCATAACCATGGAGAGAGAGCCCGCGGTGCTTGTTGTGCACCAGTCGCCGTTCCCACTTCCGGGTTTGGAGGATGGCCCAGTCACATGGGGATTCACGTGGAGCTAACATCACCGTAGGTCCTCCGTCTTTGCCAGTGTTAAGGTCCTGCCCACTAAGTTGTTGGTCTGCCTGACCAGTGCTGCACCAGGCCGATTGCCCAGGAGGTGCACAGGGATATAAAAAGCAAAAATAGCGGCTAGGCAGGCACTCAGGAAAAAGCAGTCATTAACATGTGTAGAAATGTTTACTTTACTTGTGGTCAGTCTCCTCACTC
>JARQOC010000004.1:205441546-205452382 GCA_033576535.1 Allobates femoralis | reverse complement strand
TTAACCCTTCATATGCTGCCCCATTTGGTCACCATGTATCTAGGGAGGGTGGACACTCCCTGGAGACATGATGCCCACATGTAATATTAATATTAACCCAAAGAATCCGGCAACTGGATTGCACATTATAAGCAATCCGGTTACCGGATCCGGGTTTGAAGACACATTTTGAAGCCAAGATGTGCCTGAAGGCACATGCGATTACCGCATCCGGATCTGGATGCGGTAATCGCGATGAGCCTTCTAAATGTGACCCTAGCCTTACTCCCCTGTGAGCTCTAAGCCAATCATCCCCCCTCCTTCTCTCTCTCCATCTCCTGCTTCTCACTGCTTCTCCTGTGATCATGCAGTCACAAACAAGAGAAGACTGCCACCCCTTCCAGACCCAGAATCTCCAGATTATTTGATGGAGCATGCAGGGAGTTGTAGTGTCACTGGCTCAGGATCTAGAAATGGTGTGATGGAGCATTGTAGTATCTCTGGCTCATAATCTGAAGATTATGTGATGGAGCATGCTGGAGGTTGTAGTGTCTCTGGATCTACAGATCTTGAGCCAGAGATATTACTACTCCCAGCATGCTCCATCACACAATCTGTAGATCCTGAACCAGAGACACCACAACTCACAACATGTTCCATCTCACAATCTGCAGATCCTGAGCCATGACACCACAACCCCTAGCATGCTCCATCACACCATTTGCAGATCCTGAGCCAGTGACACTACAACTCCCAGCATGCTCCATCACACAATCTGCAGATCCTGAGCCAGAGACACTACAACCTCATCCTCCTCAAACTCCTACATCAATAACAAATAAAAATTATCCTTGAATGTAACCATGATTAAGACAAAGCAAATGGACAAGTCTTTAAGGGGGTTAAATAATTGTATTTAGTGAATTTGGAAATCTATTGCTGCTTTGACTGTACTGAATAGTAAATGGACAAATCTAATCTGAGTGACCACAACAAACTCCTAATTAAATAGAGCAGCAATGATTAAACCTGCAATGCTTCCCTGAAGGGACTGTTGTCCGTAAGATTTTAATGTTCTGCTTGCTGGGTCCGCAAGAATTATTAGATTGTAGATATGTGTTCATTAATTATACCCTCTCCTCTAGACTAAAATATTAAGGTCTCACTGGTAATAAGTCGAGACCCTGAAAAGCAATCATTTATTTCCAGGAGGTTTAGGTAAGATTTCTTTGCAAGGCAGACTTCTGTATTAATTCTTTAGTATAATCCTTTTTAACATAATCCTCAATGTATATAAATTAGAAATATCACAGATTATTACAAGTACAAACGCCTTGAAGCCTTGTTAAAAGATCAAGTATTTCCCCAAGTAGTTCCATTATATCTTGTCTAAACTTAGTGCCAATATTCCATTAGTGGTTTCTAGCGGATTTAAGGTGAGGACTGATGTAAACTCTGGACAGTATTATGTGGTTGATTCTTTTTGAACTGAATTGTAGGAAATATTAAAAATAAACTAATGAATGCAAATTCTGGAACGATAGTCTTGATTCATTAAGAGTGGCATTCCTTATGTCAGTCATAATGAGGGACATGCAGTTACAGATTGTCCCAAATTCATTAATGAATTCGACACATTATATCAGTGGTATGTACCTCCTCGTGCTTTGCCATTCAGGGACTGAGTAAACGTTTTGCAGTGAGGCTAGGGTCAGACTTCCGTCATACATTTGCTAAATGCATGCGCTATTTTAATGTACAAATGATAAAAAACGCATGTGTTAACATACCATAGACTCCAAATGCAAAAAAACGCATTGCAAAAGTGCAATGCATTTAACGCTATGCTTTTTTGCAGTTGCATAAAAAAAACACGGTGTACCGCGTTTATTGACCTGTTTTTGAAAATGCATGCTTTTTTTAACTTAGGAGTCTATGGGCAATGCATCCATTAACGCACGGTACATATATGTACCATGCATTAATGGATGCTTTAACGGATGCATTAATGGATGCGTTAGCGCATGGTACATACATGTACCATGCATTAACGCATCAGTTAATTGAGCCAACAAGTATGCACACATGCCATGAAAATAGCAGGGGAAGAAAGAAGGATCCTTTAATGCATCCTTCAAACGGATGCAAGCTCCCAAGTCTGACCCTAGCCTAAGAAACTATTGTAGAATTTAATGGGCATATGTTGCCTTGCCTCATCCTGACTCATTTCCAGTTCCATCAATTTTGTTAGAGCTGGCCAAAACTGGTGTGAAAATGGCAAAATTATTAACATTTTTGTGCAATGACAGTCTGTGAAAAGTATAGCAGGAATGGCTTAGAATGAAACTACTCAATAGTTCTCCATACCAACCTGCAGTAATATACACCATTCATTCCCATATTAGAACTGAACAGTCTTTCTGACCATTACCATTAGTCATATTACCAGTATGATGAGCCTTCTGAGAGCAGATGGATCTCTCAGATAATTCATTGTTTTGCCAACTTGAGCATTTTCTCTTGGGTCATTCTAGCTCAGAATCTCCAAACAGTCCTAAAATCTAAGCAGTCTGTGGTGAATGGTGAAGAGCGGACCCGTGGATATTCCGGTTCGCTGAATTTGGCTGGACTCTAAACAAAGAGTTTGGTTTGAACCTCTGGGCCCATGAAAGTCAATGGGGACCACAACTTCTATGCTGACAAATAGTTGTAAAATGGTCATACTCTGTGTGCAGAATTATTAGGCAAGTTGTATTGTAGAGGATTATTTTTATTATTGATCAACAATTATGTTCTCAATCAACCAAAATACTCAAATATCAAAGCTTAATATTTATGGAAGTTGGGGTGTTTTTTTTTTTGTTTGGCTATCTTAGGAGGATATCTGTTTGTGCAGGTAACTATTACTTTGCAGAATTGTTAGGCAACTTAATAAAAAACAAATATATTCCCATCTCACTTGTTTATTTTCACCAGGTAAATTACCGTAATATAACTGCACAAAATTTAAAAATAAACATTTCTGACATGCAAAAACAAAACCCCAAAAAATGAGTGACCAATATAGCCACCTTTCTTTATGATGACACTCAACAGCTTCACCATAGATTCTGACAGTTTTTGATCTGTTTACGATCAACATTGTGTGCAGCAGCCACCGCAGCCTCCCAGACACTGTTCCGAGAGGTGTACTGTTTTACCTCCCTGTAGATCTCACATTTTATGAGCGAACACAGGTTCTCTATGGGGTTAGATCAGGTAAACAAGGGAGTCATGTCATTATTTGTTCTTCTTTTAGACGCTGTGGAATAGTTAGATGTATGTGATGGAGCATTGTCCTGCATGAAAATCATGTTTTTCTTGAACGATACCGACTTCTTCCTGTACCACTGCTTAAAGAAGTTGTCTTCCAGAAACTGGCAGTAGGTCTGGGAGTTGAGCTTCACTCCATCCTCAACCTGAGAAGGTCCCACAAGTTCATCTTTGAGGATACCAGCCCATACCAGTACCCACCTCCACCTTGCTGGTGTCTGAGTCGAGTGGAGTTCTCTGCCCTTTACTGATCCAGCCTGTGGCCCATCCAACTAGGCCCATCCAGAGTCACTCTCATTTCATCAGTCCATAAAACCTTTGAAAAATCAGCCTTAAGATATTTCTTGGCCTAGTCTTGACGTTTTATGTTATGTTTCTTGTTCAAAGGTGTTCGTTTTTCAGGCTTTCTTACCTTGGTTATGTCCCTGAGTATGGCACACCTTGTGCTTTTTGATTGCAAAACTGGTGGCAAATGGCATCTTGGCAGCTTCACGCTTGATTTTCCTCAATTCATGGACAGTTATTTTGCACCTTTTTTTGCCCAACATGTTTCTTGCGACCCTGTTGGCTATTTGCCATGAAACACTTAATTGTTCGTTGATCACGCGTCAAAGGTTTGGCAATTTCAAGACTGCTGCATCCCTCTTGAAGACATTTCACAATTTTGGACTTTTAAAAGCCTGTCAAATCTCTCTTTTGACCCATTGTTCCAAAGGAAATGCATTTTCCTAATAATTAAGCACACCTTATATAGGGTGTTGATGTCATTACACCAGACCCCTCCTCATTACAGAGATGCACATCACCTGATTTACTTAATTGGTAGTTGGTTTCTCAAGCCTATACAGCTTGGAGTAGGACAACATGTATAAAAAGTATCATGTGATCAAAATACTGATTTGCCTAATAATTCTGCACACAGTGTAGTAAAGGTTAGGGGGCTGAAAGAAGCAAAACGAGGCAAATTGGCCTTCACACATGTAAATATGGAATAAATGATTAAAAAATGGTGTGGGATCCTGCATATTTTTGATAACTAGTGCAGGTAAAACAGACAGTTATTGGATGCACACCCCAGCTGTCTGCTTTGCCTTTGCTGGTTATCAAAAATAGAGGGGATCCAATGCCTTTTTAAAATGATTAATTTACATAACTAAAAAAAAAGTGTGGACTTCACCCTATTTTAATAACCAGCCAAGGTAAAGTAGACAACTAACCACTGATATTATCAGGGTGGCAAAGGCCGTAGTTATCTGGCCAGTCGCAGCCTCATTATACCAGCAAACAGCCATGCCAGAAGTGGCACATTTATTACATGTGCCAATTCTGGTGCTTTATCCATCTCTTTCCGATAGCCCTGGTGCATTGGCAATAGAGGTAATAGGTTAATGGTTTTCCAAAAGCTGGGAATTGTCAGCTGGCATAAAGCCCTAGTGTTAGTAATGGATAGGAATCTGTCAGACTATTACTAAGCCAGCAAGTAAAGAGTGAAAAAAGACCCACACACAGTAGAAAAAAGTTTATTTTAATAAAAACTCACCCATATGTCCTCATTCACCAATTTATCACTTCAAAATAACTCCTGTAAATCCTGTGTAATCCAGAGAGTAATGTCCCACGATGCCCATCAATTTCTATGAAGCTTTGTTCTGAAAACTTTCTCAGTGGTAACATACCACTGACTGGCAGTGACCTCTGCAGCCTTGTTCTCAGAACTTTATCATAACAAAACTCCATAGGAATCAATGGGTATCATGGGACTTTAATCTATGGATTACATTGGGATTTACAGAATTTATTCTAAAACAACAAATTGATGAATGAGGGCATGTGGCGGAGTCTTTATTCAAACAAACTTTTTTTTATTCCTTTGTCTGTGTCTCTTTTAGCTCTCTACTTGCGGGTTAGTAATGTAAGTGTCTGATAGATGCTGATCCATTATTAACACTAGATCTTGATGTCAGCTGTCAATTCACAACTGACAATCACCCCATTAACCTATTTCCCCGATTGCCAACAGACCAGGACAATCGGAAAAAGCTGGATAAAGAGCAAGAATCTCCAATTCTGGAGCGACAGCAGGCTGGTATATTTAGGCTGGAAAAGTCATGCAGCCCGAGGGTTGCAGCTCAAAGCTGTTTACTTGCGCTGGTTATCAAAATCATGCCATTTTGTTAATCCTTATTGTTCACAGTAGTGTGCAGCCATCTTGCCCATTCAATAAAGCTTGTTCATTGGCTGTGCTGCAACCCTTCAAAAACTTTATTAATATATAAAGTTTATTAATATATGAACAAACTTGAACAAACACAAGCACTGACTTTATTTTCAGTCTGTGTTCAGGTTTGAGCCCTAGACACACAGTGTCCGATGTAAACCGCAAACTTTACAGTTCATGTTCGCTCATCACAAGTGGTGAATTCTCATCAATGATGGAGGACCAGGAAGCTATTTTCTCTCACTGTTCCTGCTTTTTCTGCATCTGAATTTATACGGTAAGAGTTTGACAAATGCATCTCCTAGGGATCTTTTGGTCTTCTCTAAAAAACTTGCCTTAGAACCTTGCTGTATTAAAGAAGAATCTGTCATATTTCCAAATCCTAATAATCTGTAAATATAAGGTTAAAACACAAGTTAGTAATAGTACAATGTTCTGCAGCGTTCTTACTGAAAGTTTGCTGGGAGAAAATGAACTTTATTCCTCCCGGCAGATTCAGGCTTCCAGTCATAGATGTGTGGCACCCCTGCGGTCTGGTCGCCACAGTGGTACTGCACCTAAGCCATAGGTGTGGTATCCCCTCCCTGGTAAGGAGGGGACACAAACCCAAGACACACGAACACCTGCATCCAACACCCATCCTAATTCCAGAACAGGGGATCTTGGGCAGATCCTATTTATCTGGCTGGGGAAGGGAGTAGGTAGAGGGAGTGGGAGGAGAAGGTAGAAAAAGCAGAGAGGAACAGGAGGAGACAGAACAGGATGGTAGAGAACAGTTTAGGAGAGTTTAGAGAGAGAGGAACACCTAGACAGAGATGGAGCTCTATGGGAGGCTCACACCAGGGGAGGAGTGAGACCAGAGAGAGGGTCGACATGGAACCCTGGCTGGAGGGACCCCATCCCAGCAATCATCCTGGAGGACATTGCTCGTGGATCTAGGTTGCAAGAGGGGACCAGCCCCAATCTAGCAACATACTTTAAGTTGGAGCCAGGAAACCGGAGGCCGCTGCATCTGTGTAGGTGTGGCACCCTGTACCAGGTAACCACAGACTTTCATGGGACATTGAAGGATTTCCCACACCGAGTAAACCACTTACACCCAACACCTTCCACTCCAGGCCTGTAGGGGGGCTCAACTGGCTGCCCTTAAGCCAGATCCTCTATAAATACAGGTGCTGGAGGGAAATTAGCCAGAGTGTGCAGACGCTAGAAGAGCTGCAGGAACTCAGAGACTAGTGAGCTGAACTGGTACCGGAACCGTGCTAGGCCCAGATCAGTACACACCAGAGTCAGTGGAAGACCCACAGAGTAGGGATGGAAGGAAGAGGCGAGAAACACATTACCGGGGGCAGCGGAGCCGTACCGGCTCACTCCACCAGAGTACCCGTCACTGGAGCCCGAGTCTGCAGGAACAGAGGAGATAGACCCAGCAGAGAAACCAGCATCCCGAGGAGGCTTAGCTTCCCGGACACCCGCAGCACCAACAGTTGAGAGCCAGGGACCATGGAGAGAGACTGTGGTAGCCCAAGAGAGAGCCCTCAGTGCAGTAGCCCGGGTGTGGAGAGAGAGAGAAGTAATGGTCCGGTTAGGTTTCATGTCTGACAGACTCAGAACAGGAAAGCCAAACAAGGTGGCCTATAACCCTACTCTCTGTGGAGATCCCAAGGTATTTTTCTTCACTCTGGACGTGTGTACCTGTAACCAGTCATCAGTAAAGGTACCAAAAGACTTTTATGTGCACGTGTCCCTCCTTCCACCTGCACCACACCGACTGCGCTCCCCTACTCAAACCTTGTGCAGAAATGACTGTGCTGCCCTATTACCACCATCTCAACCCTTAGCCCTGGGGACGCTGCTCCTCCTGTAGGGAGCCACTCCATCTTGCTGCCCCCCATCACCCCGGAGTCCCCAGCAGTGCCGGTGCCATCACCGGAATCTGCAGGTGGTGTCACGAATAGACATTTTTATTATTTTCTTTTTCCACATTGTTCATTGACCACCAGAGACACAGCCTCAGGCACCGCTACCCGTGACCCCCAAACCGCGCCTGAGATCCGAGTCCCCTGGGTCTGGGTGGGTCATAGGCAATGGCTACTGACCGTGCATATTCTTCAAAACGGTGGCTAGACCTAGGGTCAGGGGACAGATCACCCATCGCACGAAAAGGTCCGCAAACACTGTGCACGAAGACGCAGAGCAGGAGAGGAGAGTAGCCAGTGTGGAGAGCTGACCATTAGAGGCTTACAATAGGATGTCTTGGAGGAATGGACCCAAGCTTCCTGGGAGCTGGCTAGAATGTGTACCTGGAGGACAGGGTGCCCAGCTAGGCTGGACTACTTAAACATGCATAAAGCTTTGAGAACTGCAACTTCGGTGTCCTCCTGTGATTCTGCTTGCCCTTCTGCACCACTGCTCTATCACCATCAACCCAATAGACTGTTACACTAACCCTGGGACCACGCTGCACCTGTGGGGAGCGATACCATCCCGACTGCCGCACCATCGGCCCCAGAGGCCCAAACCAGCAGCATCGGCCATCCCTGGCAGAATACCACAGGTGGCATCACGAAGTAGACTTCTAATTCCCCTGTAAATACCCCCTTCACTGCATGGCCAGGGCCATGGAGCTGGGCCATAGCCACCGTGACCTTCCCAAGAAAGTCGACCGGCCTGGCTACTGAGTACCCCCAGCCCTCCTGGCCATTGTGGATGCATGAATGGTGTGGCTACAGTCATTGCTCACAGTATTGTAAGCAGCGGCTGTAAGACTGCACAGATGCATTGCAGAAAGAGCTGTCAAACAAAGTACTGAACCATTCTTACAGCTGCTGCTGATGAGTGAACTTTCCCCAAACATTTTCACCAATTTCAAATTTGGCATGAACATTGCAGATTGTGTTCATGATCGGAAACCCGAGCAATTTACCCAAATATTGCTGAATGCAGCTTTGTTCGGGAAAAAAAGTTTGAAATTTAAAATGGCCCAAAAACTTTCTCTGATTTATTGGGGACATAATGCTCACCGAAAGACTCGTTGTCCGGGTACAACACCTAACCTTATAGTTAGAAATGTTCTCGCCATCACGTCTACTGGCTTGTAAGAGCTTTAAATTAATTTTTTTATGCTTCTTGGAGTTTGCAGGTGATTTGACACTTTTAGGGTGGGAATTTTGTAAACAGTGCCAGATTAGGCAGCAGCTGTGAAGTCCAGGAAGCTTACAATGTTCTTAAATCACCTGTTTAAGAGAGCTTGATATTTTTGGAAGAATTCATTTGGAAATTATTTATTTTAAAATTTTTATTTTTAATATTTTGTTATTTATTAAATTTTTTGGGGAGAGCAAGCCTTTATTATTGCAGAGAGTAAGCAGCATGCAAGGTCATCTCTTCTACAGTTATGTGATAGCAATTCATATAAAATAGCATATGGCTATTATATACTTCACATACATTGTCTTATAGGTCTGTTCATACTCATGAAACACCATACTATGGATATTGCTTCTTGAAAATGTACAATATCTTTATTTGGATATGTTTCCAATTTCAAATTTTTGTCTTGTACACAAGTGTGTTATGCATATATTTCTATATATATAATTAGTTTTGAACTTGTCCTTGCTGTCATGCCCTTTGCTGTTCAGAGAGACTGGTGCTCTTCATGCAGTTCTATGCATCTTATTTAGACTGCTGCGGGAACAGTCTTTGCCATGCATGGAGACCGGTGCCCATCACACAGCTCTCCTGGGTCCGCTCGTCCTCCTGCAATGCTTCCCACTATTCTCTTCACCCTGCCTGCGATCCCACATGGCTGGCTCCTCCCGGAATCTGCATCCTCTTAGCAAGTTTTCCAGGAGCAGATTTAGGCGCAAAAATATTTAGAGGGCCAATTTTCCTGTTTGGTCCTCTTTGCCTAATTGCTAGAGGTCAAGGGTATATAAGGTATATCTTATTGCAGATGCCTGGTCAACATGTTATATCCATAGTAACGTTATGTCCAGGTCCCTCTTTCATAGTGACTTTCTCTTGAAGATTGCCGTTTACTCTTTGCTCTGCAATTTTCTGTCCTGTGTCTTTCGACAGAGACCACTACTGGCAGCACCTGTCATTCCTGGATTGTACAGCGTTAACTGGATTCTGTTATGGCTGGATCAGCCTATCTCTGTCTATACAGAGGCACCTGAATCCTGCTACGGGCTGGACTAGCCTACCTTAGATCTTCCAGCAGTACCTGGGTCCTGCTACAGGCTGTACCTGCCTGTCACGGACTTCTCTAAGTATAATGTCCTCACTGTTATGGTATGTACGGGTTGCCCCTCTGGTCCTGGTAGTAGCGGCATTTAGATCCCCTGAATCTGTGCTGGGTCAATCCCTGTATAGTGTTCCGCTCTCCAGTTGCTAGTCCAGGGGACTACAGGGTCTTGACCCTCTGGGTAAATCCTTCTCAGAAACTTCACCCAGTGGACATATTTTTATGCTCTAAATAAAGATCCCGGTGTCTACTTTACATCTCCATGTTCCCTGGGGAATAACACTTGATTGCTGTTTACTAGTCTTAATCAGCATTCCAGATGAATTGGTGACCTGAATAAACTTATTTGTAGAGATGAGCCACCACCCTAGTGTTCGAATTCGATATGGTTCGCCATGTGCAGATGATGGATTATTTGGTGCGTTTCACTTCAGTATCTGCAAGGCCATGTGCAGATGATAATTATTTGGTGTGTTTAGCTTCAGTATCTGTAAGGCCACGTCCAGAAGATGAGTATTTGTTGAGTTTAACTTCAGTATCTCTAAATGTGGAGCCCACTGGGACAGGGTACTCAGTACCAGACCGGGGTACTGCTGGGGATGTCATGGAGGTCCTGGTCCAGACCGTGTCCCGGGTTCACACAAGTAAAGGGGAATTTGCAAGGATTAGTTTGTCGTGACGCCACCCACGGGTTGTGGCCAATGATGGGACCACCGCTACAGCGCAGCTCTGCCAGGAGGATGGATGGATGATGGGGCTGCAGCCAGATGGATGAGCCCGCTGCGGGTCAGGCTGCTCCTGGCAGGGTAAAAGGTATTATAAACAGTTCTGTATACCAGGAATCAGACACAGACACTCAGGCAGGGTTCACCGGGTTTACTTGTTAGCTCTTCACAACAGTTCACAGCAGTTCTCAGTTCTCCGGTAACGCTGAGCCCTCTGCAGCCAGGCTATCACTCTGAGACCCCTCACTCCTTCTAAATGTCCTTTCAGGCTGCTCTCTCCTGTTCTTTCTCCAGATTACATAGCGGCAGCTCGGACCCTTGTGGGTCCTCGTGGTTGCTGCTGTGCTTAC